>JAZHYW010023742.1:0-141256 GCA_037355805.1 Ixodes ricinus
TATCTCTTTCACCCGCAAGAGGAGTTTAGAGTGACTGACTCCGTGTGGACACCATACTAAATGTACCTAGTGGTACAAACAAATGACAGCCGTAAATCCGTCTTCGCTTCGATTATTAAATTGCGACTTTGCGCCCACGAAAAGAGGGAAAAAAGTTGAACTGTAAGTAAAAAAAAAAGAAGCATTCGCACGCTTTAGCAGCGGCCATCTGAGGCTCTTTCTAGGAAAAACCATGCTAAACGAAATACAAACAAAAAACGACATGCATGGTTTACGCCTGCTGAGCGGAATCGGCTAGAACGCTATTTATTTACTTATTTATTTACAGTGCCTATACCAACGGCCAGAAGCATATGACGGTAGAGCACCAAGTCACATTACAAAGGTGAAAGCGAGAAAACAAATAAATCCAGAAAATTACCCAACGACAACGCACTAAATCAGATTGTCAACGCTTTTCTTGAATGACGTGATGTCATCATTAAAAAGTCAAAGCGCGTATCTAGATGATTAAAATAGTTCTGTATGCGAACAACAGGAGAGCAACAATTCATGGGATTAACGGCAAACTTGCGGTTGTTGCGAAAATGTCTGACAGGCACATTTAGATTGATGCAAGACACAATAAACGGACAGTCATAATACCCACGCAGACACTTGAACAAAAATATGAAATCACATCTGCCGCGTCTTGTTTTTAACTCCACCAATCCTAAGCGATTGAGCACGTTCACATATGAGTAGGGCTCGGATAGGTCTTGTCTTGCGTGAAACGTATGTGCAAATAAATCGTTTGTGGACACGCTCTAACGTCGCTGCAGCAGTGGCACTAAGGATGTTCCCGACAACTGAAGCAAAATCTTATTTGGGCAAAATAAGGCTTTTGTACAATACAAGAAAACATAAAGGGTCGCGAAACACAGAACTAAGGCAAGTAACAATGCCCAACACTTTAAAAGAGGCTGACAGGATCATTCCAACATGACTGTTGAAGTTCACCTTTTCATCTATCATAATGCCAAGATCCCGCACAACCGACACACGTTCAATAAGAGCGTTGTCTAGACAGTAGTTAAAAAGAACAGGAAGGTTTTGCGTGTGAACGAAATGACCTGCGTTTTGCGAAGGTTTAGGTCAAGCTGATTGTCTACACACCATGTACATATAGCATCGACGTCGATTTGCAGCAAGACGCAGTCATGAAGACATTGAATTTTGCGATATAGCTTCATATCGTCAGCGAACTTGGACAGGGCGAAGTGCTGTATCACTTCATGAATGTCATTAACGAACACATTAAAAAGCAAAGGACCTAAATTTGAACCTTGCGTCACTCCGGAGGAAACCGAAAACAAATACAACTTGGCTCTCGCGGTGACAGGTCAAGAACGAAGTGGAAGCTCCTCCCACCTCTTTCCCCTTCGGCAGAGCGAACGCTGGGGAGGAAGTAGCCTCGTACTCCAGCATTCGCTCCGCTAAAGTGGAAAGAGGTGGGAGGAGCTTCCACTTGTGCTTTTCCCACGGAGTCGTCCCGTGACCTCAGAATTCCTTTTCCGGGAGAGATGCGGTCCAAATTCCGAACAGGAATGCGGGTGCGGGGGCCGGAACACGGATATGCTTTTTATAAAGGCCGGTTCAAACCAGCCCGCATAACGTCTCTCGGAGAAACCCGGAAGGGAGGAGTGACGTCGCCCGTGACGTCTATGGTGACGTTTTCCGTGTGATGAGGCCAGTGAGCCCCGGATTTTCGTGGTAGCCAATCAGAGGAAGGCGGCCTAACCTCCTCGCCCTCCTCCCAAACCTCGCGCGGGAGGACGGGAGCGGAGTGGAGCGGTGGAAGGAGGTGCGGTTATCGCTTCTTGGGAACTTTTCTTGTACCCTCCCCTCAAAGTCACCCAAAAATCCCACAAGGGGAACGCTCGCTGTGCGGCTGAAGTTTCGCCGCGCATACGCAGCGCCACTCCTCCCCCTGGCGAGGCGCGCCCATCCTTGTTAGAAGTACGAGGAGCAGACGACGCGGGAGGCTGGTGCGCTGGTCGTGCTGGCCTCGTGCTTCGTAAAGTAATGTACCGAATCCAAAAGGTACCTAAACGTCACAGCATCGTATTAAACAGAAAGGTATCCACCTCCCGAAAAGTTTTGTTTGGTTCCTGGGAGGTGACTCAAGAAAGATCGCCAGAAGCATGAATCGCCAGCTGTGCGGAGGCAGGTTTAATTATTGTTTCTCTATTTTGTCGCGTGATTCAGTAATGCAGCTGCGCTTGCTTGTCATATTAATAGGGACTTTTCGTGGGTCACACGCGAGAGCATGCAGGAGTTTTGCGTCGCTTGGGGGCGGAATGAGCTGGCGCCCGTGGAGCCCGCAATCCGACACTGACGTTCTACGATAAGTCCCCAATGTAGTAGCTACGATGGTTCCCCATGGCTGTCTACAAACGAAACCCGAATATGCATTTTTTTTTTATAAAAGACTAAATTTGAGAATTAAGCTCCCATTACTTACCCGCCCATTTTGTTCCCCGATGTTAACAAGAGAAAGCGGGTAAGCGGCAACAGACTTGGGGGAAAATTAGGCAGATAATCGTAGCCTCTATTGCGTACTTACTTGAACGCATAATAGAAAAGAAATTGACGGCTGTATTCTAGTTTTTCTATATATTATTAAAATGATGTAGTTAGCCCACAACAGGTATAATTACTTCCTAAGGGCCTCACGAAATTAGAAACTAGAACATCCCTGGGTCGACCGCGTGTTGACAATGTTAGATGTTCCTAATGTAATAGCTAAGATGGTTCCCCGTGGGTGTCGACAAAATAAACCCGATTATGCTGTCACTATTTTTTAAACAAGTCTAAATTTGAGAATCCAGCTCACCTTGCTTACTTGCCAATTTTTCATTTTGATGAATTAGTGGAGACTGGGTCGAGAAAACTAGAAATATCAACCGTGGACAGAAAGAGGTATCTCTCATACACGGTTGATATTTTTAGTTTTTTTGCCCCAGTTTCGGGCAATTCATCGAAATTGTTAATATACACACCAGCTCGCCTGCGCTCTCACAGTAATTTCTACCAATTTTGTTCTCTGATGCTTACAAGAGAAGGCGAGTAAGCAGTGAAAGACATGAGGGCAAATGAGACAGATAATCATAGCCCGTTTTGCGCACTGACTTGAGCGCATAGTTGAAAAGAGATTTACACTGACGGCTGTACTCTAGTTCTTTTTTATATTATTAAAATGATGTAGTTAACCTACATCAGGCATAATTACTTTACAAGGAACTCTAAAACATCCCGGACGAACCCGGACATTCCTCGGTCAACCAATAAGAGTGTGTTGGCAATGTTAGATGTATAAATTGAAAGCACCATTAAGAGGACAAGGAAAGGGCACGTCACAAAGGCCAGTAACTAAACATTCATGACTGAAATTTAAAATTAAATAGTCTTTTCTTGCAGAGAGAGAGAATGAAGGGATATTAACGATCCTCTCCTGGCACACAGACTCAAGATATATCAAGTTTAATTGTACCTAAACAAAAAACAAAACAAATAGTGACGCAAAAGTTTTTATTAGCTGTGAACCGGAACAGTGTTCAAAATTATCATTCTGCGGTCACATAAAAATAACTTTAAAAAAGGTGACGCTTTACCACGCAAATGCGAGTCGACTGGAGATCCCTCTCTTTACTAATAAAATTAAAAGTGGGTTATTGACGCACGTACATGAATTGCGATTCTACCGCTTTGACGGCAGCGACAGATGCGCCCAAACACAGCAAAGTGTTGCGGCGTATAGTAATGTTTTTTTATTATTTTGTTGTTGGACCCGCTCAAAATAAAAGCGGCGGCCTTATTTACGTACCGTTTCGTTTTTTTTATTATAACTTGACCCAGTGTTGCGATCAGGCTGTACGTGCCTCGTCATTAACTTCATTCGGATGAATTAGAACAGGCGCGGCATGCTTCCAGCAGCCGGTAACTCCGAGTTTCTAAGAAAACTGACCTGAATTCAAGGAGTGTATGCGACGGCGCAGCTGTGCGCGAAAAGACAATTTAAACAACATTGCATCCTCATCTTTGTCCAAATAGCCCTGACTTTGAAGAGCTAGTGAAACCATAAAGAAAAAGAGCATTTATCTCGAGGCGGATGTTACAGTCGACGCTGTCTTGCACTTTCGAGACACATTTCGCAAACGACAAATATTCCTATGCCTGGACTATCTGCTCCACCCCGGAGACCTGACACACATGCAACCTGTCTTTGCGGAGGTTCGCCTCCCTAAAAATTATCACAGTTTTTTTAACGGACAGAAAGCTTCAACGCGGTGCCCGCCATTGCAACTGGCAGTGCGATGGGACGAGCGTACGGCTAACTAGGGCGAATTTGGGCCACGGCGCGGCGCCACTGGTATCGCTCCAGCGCGCCCCCTGGCCCAGCCGAACGGTCCCATAGTCGGTGACAGGTTAGGAGTGAAGTGGAAGCTCCTCCCACCCCTTTCCACTTTAGCAAAGCGAACGCTGGAGAGAAGGCGATGTCCTCTCCGCCGTTCGCTCCGCTGACGTGGAAAGAGGTGTGAGAGGAGCCTCCACTTCACTCCTAACCTTAACCGACTACTGTGCGTTTTTCTCTTCCCCGCTGGACCCGCCCGTTAATTATTATTATTATTACTATTACTATTATTATTTAAACCGCCCTGCACTGATCAGCACACCGGCCCAGGGAACCGGAAATTTAAACGAGCTCATCGTTACTCCGGTACTCGTCGCACGCCCGAACTGACGACGACGGGAGCGCACGGCTCGCAAACGGCGTTTAGGCGGTCCACCGGAAGCGGAAGCGAGCCCAAGGAGCAGTAGCGCCTTCCGTCGGAAGAAAGAGAGGCGCTTTTATGTCGCCGAGAAGAGTGTCCTGTTTGGGAAAAAAACACTCGAGGGACTCCTCTATCTTCGTGGCGCAGTTAGGGGACCCGAAGAAGTCAACGGAGAGGGACTCTCGGCACGCTCGGCTGACCGGACATCCTTTCTTATAAAACAGTATTATGTATTAAAAAGAAGAAGAAAAAACATCGGAGACAGACGGCAGGGCGAACGGCTCTCGTGGGGAAGAAAAAGAACCGTGTCATCCGGTGTTGCGGTTCAAGAATGAATCACAATAAGAAAGCCGGAGAAAAGAAGAGACGTCCATGATAGGAGAAGCATCACGTTGTCGGGTCGAACGACCTTAGAGGTCAGTTTTCTGGAGAGCTGCGAGTCTTCAGTGCGAAGCTTTCTTAGTAAAATAATGACAAAAAAAGCTTTGTGGAGAGGCTTAGAATAACTTCCGATGGTTGTCTCTTCTTGAGTGCAACGAAGAACAAGTGGACACATGAGGCTATAAAAACTAAAAAAACATGCGCGAAAGAAAAAAAACCTACCGGAGATTGAAAAAAACAACACAGAATTGAAACATGTTAAAAAAAGATTTTTGCTACTATTATCTAAAATAAACGATGTTACACACAACAACGCGGCTCGGACGTCTGCGGTGGCGCTGCTGTCGGCATAGCGCATGCGCAGAGGGTTCACCTCACCCGAATCTGTGCGAACGCGCAATGCCCATACCAGCTGTGGGCCAATGAGCGCCTGTTCGTGAACAGCGCGCTGACCTACATACTGCGCGTAAGATAGCCACACACGACAAGAGAGTATTTCGGGTGACTTACTAAATACCTGCGTCAGAAGGTATTTAGCGCACTACTTGAGTTACTTTACCCGTAATGCATCTTGAGTATGGTATAAACAGTTAGAAACGTAATTCAATTATTGTCGAGGATACTTCTACATTCCATAATTCCGTCAACGAAATCAAAGTAAAAAACAAATCCTGTATTTTTTGTGTTTTATTCTTATCTCGTTCAATTCTTTTTTTAATGCTATTTTAGGTTTGCATATTTTGTTCCGGCTTGTTTCCTGCTCTGTGTTCGGACGTTTCCTCTCATTTTGCAATCGCCGGTTCAGCTTTGCGCCGGGATGTGTTGATCCCATTCACATAAAATATTCAAGCGACAAGTTTCTTCAAACGCTAAAAAATGTATTTTTGACTATATGTACGACAAGGGAGAAATGTAATTAGAGAGGGTAGCAAAACTCTCGATCAAAATCTAATTGCAAGATACGAAATTCCTACCGAAAGTAATTGAGATACAGTATTTTGAGTAGAGCATTTGAGATAAGCTCGGAGCCTGAAACTAGCGCATGTGGTGTTCTCAGAAGGATATATATGCGAAAGGTATGTTGGATGAATAAATGCTCACGCGAGGTTCGTTTCAAACAAAAATACGTGGAACCGTCTTCCTTGTTTTGATGTTCGTACTATATTCGGTTCGTTTTCCGCACATGCCTTCCGGGCTTAAACCCTTGACCGTTTATAGTTTTGGAGATTTCCAGGCCTTCAACTGCTTAATTGCTGTCTTCAATATTACATTTGTTGCCTCAGAAATCAAATTTCTGGCAACAAACAGAATAGGCGCAAATTTTACAAAAACTCAGTGCTGCCATCTGTTGGCATAACCTCAAACTGAGCCATGAGCGAGCCTGGTTTGTCAGGAAAAGGCTGATTGCGCGAACGGGGGAAAGCAGACGAGCTGAAACGTCTTTCGTGAGATGAAATCTGATTAAATGAGAAAACGCCGTCATTGAAAGAATAGATACATCACGATTTCTTGATAAAGTCACGAAATCGTTACGGGTTCAAGAGTAAAGCTGATTATGGGAAGGGTAGGGTGAGGAGGTTAATTATAACAGGAGACGCCTGGTGAGCTGACGAAACAAATCAGGGAATCGAGATGTGCCTGTGGTGCGGGCGTGTTTGAGCTTGGGGCGGGTTCAGTACTCATACGTGATTGATCTTGCTTCTTCAGGGAGTGAGTTTATGGCGTGGTCCCGATGCTCCGCCATTCTCTCGCACGTCCAGACGAGATGGGCTCACGTGACGGGAACAACACAGTGCGTGCAGAGCGGATCGAGGCCGAGTTCGTCGGGTGCGGACGGGCGGTGGAACATTGCCAGCCAGATGGGGGTAATTGTTGCCTTTGAAGTAACCAGAGGTCTCTTCAATTTATTTACAGCGAAGACTATTTACAGTATGAAATATTTACATCAGTATACATCGCAGACCTGTCCCGTCGGTGTGTTCTGTCTCGAGCTCCCTTGCACCCGTGCCGCTTCTTCCTTCTCTACCACGCCGGTAGGCTTGTCCGCTACAGAAGCTCCCCCCTAGCAAGAAGGTCCAGGTTAGGATCTGCTTGCGAATAGGTTCGGATTCCATGTAACAGACGGTCGCCGGTTTCGAGGGTTTTGTGGCATGTCAGGAAGGTTGTGAGTCTCGTTCCGCTTTTGGTTGGTTGGCAATACGGGCGCAAAGAACTCGGGAGCTTAGAGTGTTCGCATGGAATGTAGTGTGCGGGGCCGTCAGTGTTCAGATTAGGGCAGTAGTGTCGTTTGTTTGAGTGCGGAGAACAGTTCCATGTAGTCAGGTGCATACACTGGTTGGCGTCTATAAATGCAGGTTTCAGCCTATCTACTGACACGGTTTCGTTGCGTCCATTGATGTCAAGGTCGAAATACTTGTCGTGACGGTCAATGACGCGGAAAGGACCATCGTATGGAGGCTCTAATTGCTTTCGAACTGCGTCGCGACGAACAAATACGTGGGTGGAAGTGTTGAGGTCGTCAGGAACGTAGGATTGTTTAGGTCGTTGCACCCGCGTGGCTACCGGCTGAAGAGCACGCATGGCGGCTCGAAGTTGGGTCACATAATCGGTAGGATCACCTTCCGGATATTTGTGGGTGCAGTTGAAAAATTCTCCTGGAAGGCGAAGCTGTCCTCCATAGACAAGTTCAGCCGGAGTGCAGTTGATGTCCGTTTTATGTGTCGCACGGAGCCCGAGAAGCACCATGGGAAGTAGTGTGCTCCAGTGGACGCGATCCTCCTGAGCTTTCAGTGAAGTCTTGAGGGTTCGGTGAAAGCGTTCGACGATGCCGTTGCTGATGGGGTGGTATGCAGTCGTTCGAATTCGTGTGGTTCCAAGAAGTGCCGAAAGTTCACGAAACAATGCGGACTCAAACTGTCTGCCTCTATCGGTAGTCACAGATGACGGTACCCCGAAGCGGGCTATCCAACCAGCCACAAAGGTTTTCGCTATCGTTTGAGCAGTGATGTCTGGCATGGGTATAGCTTCAGGCCAGCGGGTAAATCTGTCAATACATGTCAAAATGTATTTGTGACCGTCAGATGGTGGAAGTGGGCCTACGATGTCCAAATGAACGTAATCGAAACGAGCAGTCGGCAACGGAAAGTTCATGGCGGGCGCCGATGTGTGCCGATGGACCTTTGCCCTTTGACAGCTAAGGCAAGTTCGTGCCCAGTTTCGGACGTCCTTATTGATCCCTGGCCACACAAACCGCTGCGTTAGGAGTCGTTGTGTCGCTCGAATTCCCGGGTGGGCCAGTGAATGGAGGGACTCGAAAGCTTGACGTCGAAACGCTTTGGGTACGAAGGGCCGCGGTACAGGTGATGAGCAATCACAAATAATAGGCGTGTCGCAGAGTGGAAGGAAAATCGATTTAAATTCTAGGCGTGGATGTGAGGCCTGGAGCTCTCGAAGTTCCCTGTCATCTTTCTGAGCGATCGCCATAGCTTGAAAATCGATTGCTGTTGGTATGATCAAGGAGCAGGAAGATGTCGTGATGCGTGACAGCGCGTCAGCAGGAGCATTGTGGGTGCCTTTTACATGGCGAATGTCCGTCGTGAACTCGGAGATATACGCCATCTGGCGTATCTCGCGGGGTGTAATTTGTCACTGGCCGACTTGAGCGCAAAGGTGAGTGGCTTGTGGTCGGTAAGGACGTAGAAATCTCGACCGTCCAAGAAATGCCGAAAATGTTTGATAGCTTGGTGGATTGCGAGAAGCTCGCGGCCAAACGTGCTATACCGACTCTCTGCTGGTGTGTTCTGTCTCGAGCTCCCTTGCACCCGTGCCGCTTCTTCCTTCTCTACCACGCCGGTAGGCTTGTCCGCTACACCTTCTTTGTTGGACAGCTGTGTACACAGACACGTTCTCAACTGCTGTAACCAAGAGGGACAGGGTTGGCACTAGGAGGGAATATTGCAGCGAGCTTCCTGGCAGCCTTCCCCTCTTTGTTGAGCTGCGTGTTCAATGTCGGGCGGAGGCCCGGCTTTTCTCCCCGGAGGGGGGGGGGCGTGGCAGGTGAGGGCATGAGACCTGCATGTGGCTGCGCCCTCGCGGTCCCATTCGCCCTCTCACTCATTCCACAGAACACCTTCGTGCCCGGGGACCCACGAAAGCATGATGTTGACCAGCGGACGAGATTTAGCAACGATGATTTTCGTTTGCTTCGCCACCGAATTGGAGCTGTTGCCCCGGCCGCATTCTTGGATCACTCCACGGGAATCAGTGACGGTGCGTGCTTCAGTGGAAGTTTTGGGAAGGTTATGAGCCCTCCGCCGTCTTCAGGCTGCTGGTCTTGCGCGTGGTGCCAGTCCCTGTGGTGTTTCTGGAAACGGAGTGCCAGGTAATCGGCGGAGAATCCCTCGCCGTCTCCGGAAAGCATCTGCATACACTGATTTCGGCGCAGGCCAGGGAGCTTGCGAGGTGCTTGTCGGCTGCGTGCTTGCGTTCCTTTTACCGCGAAGCTGCATGTGAATCGGTTGGGCTTTTTTCGTGTCCGCCGACAGAACAGTATTCGACAGAAAACCATCGCGGCGCCTTATCACCGTTCGCGCGCGCCTTATCTTTTATCATGTTGTTTTGACACTTGCTTCAATAAGAAAACTACAAAACGAGTGTCACAAAACCACGTGATAGATGATAAGCACGTAGCGTCTCTGCAATGCGTTTCTCGGTAAAGGGGTTGCATAAGCTGCCGCGGCAACGGCAGTGTAAGAGGTCTTTCATATATAAAATGCATTTACTTTTTTTTTTGTCAATCATTTTGTATAGACACTTTTGCTGTTTACAAACATGAACTGCCACTTGCGTCCCAAGCGACTTCCGGTCGCACCTTCTTTACAAGCCTGTTGAGCTTGCGCACATCACCAGTGCAGGAAAGCATGAATGCTACACGGACAACAAAGTTCGAGATTTAACGAGGGCCTCGGCTGTACAATATTACATCTTGGAGGAAGCAATTTGGTTTACAAGAATACTCTAAACATTTTAACAGATCTCGCACTCCTTCGTTCCTTTGGAGTTCACCTGGAGAATTGGTGGTTAAGCGTTTCATCTACATTTCAAACAGCGGTTGTAAGGTGGCCTTTGTTCATTCTTTTTATACTGGAACGTCAAAGACTAGAGCACCACCTAGTGGCGTTTGCCATAAAAAGGGTTTATAGCGCAGTTGGCAATCCTTGCGGGTGATACCACAGCCTCGCTGTCCAACCACTTTCACGGCGTGGATTGCGCAGGTGGATTGCGCAGGATAGCGCAGGTTTCGCGAGTGCTTCAGCACTGTGGTGAACTCGCTGCGTGGCTTCATATGGAGTCTAATTCGCAGACAAGCGCGCGAAATCTGATTCTTGTATCTCCGCACGTTTTGTCCACGGCGTTGGCGGGTTGTCCTTCAAATGAGAGGAGAAGCCCACAAGTACGTATAGACTGGCTCCGTCTGTTGGACACCAAGAAATCTAGAGGACTTTGTTCACCATTCACCCAGGCAAGTGCTGTTCCATTTAACACGCATTGACGACGCTTTCTGCATTATCCGTAGAAAAGAAGGAGCTCGATGGATCTGTATAAGCACATTAGCAGATGTAGTCCTGTCCGCAGTAACTTTACATGCCGCTACTTAGGTAGGCCAAGGTAATTTATATCCTCAAATTGGTAACTTTTCCTCCACATTTTTTTTTTTTTTGCGGGCGGAGTTGTAATGTTTTTTTGTCCAAGCGAGGACGTATTTACGGCACGTCATTATGGCGATCGACCAATCGCAAATGGAAAACGCCCCCCCCCCCCCCCCCCCGCCCACACAACAGACTCCCAGTGCTCTTCCGTTACTTTCGTATGACCACGTGCGTAGGCTGCTCAGCATGAGCAGGGCTATGAGTTTGACTTCGACCATTCCTCGTTCATGTGAGAATGCCAAAGTATACACTCGGCATCAACCTGTTCAGAGCGCGGAAAGGTGCGCTCTGGACTGCGCGTGCGACATCTGCCGGCGGGCGCTGGGGCCGGAAGGTAGCGCGCCTCTGAGCATGCGCATCTATAATGCAGCGCTGGGCAGATGGCAACGTTTTGGCTGACCGTTCTGCAGACTCTGCCGGCCGCCAGAAGAGCGCTCGGCGTCTCCAGGCTGCGAAATCAAGGCGCTCGGTGTGGCGGTCCACACGCCGCCGGCTCCGAATTATCGCACGTTCTTCTGTGGGGAATTTAGCCGCTGAACTCCCTATAGTTGGTTTCGGCGAACGGCGCACCGAAACAAACAAATGGGGAATTCTCTTGCTGGATTTGGAGCGATCCAAAAGCTCTCCAAAGTCGCGCGCTTTTGGTGCAGTAAATGGGAGCGCGTGCTTGTACGCGCAAGACGGCATACCAACAAAAAAGCAGCACACGTTGCACGTTCTGATGTAATGGGCATAACCCAGTCAATCTGAGGCTGCCCTTGTCAAACGTTTCCGACAAAGACAATGAAGCGTGAAGAAACAAACGGATGCTTGTTTTGTTGCGTTGCGTGGTTGCTCTTTCGATAATGATTCGGCCCAAACAAGCGTGACGGGGTCACGCTTCTCGAAGCTTTGAAGATGCGTAACCTTGGCGACGCAAACAATGCTGGCGGGACCCCAGATTGGCGGCGGCATGACACGGACCTCACGAGCCAGGCGGCGGCATGAATTATCGGGCTGTCTTGAGGCTCACTGAAACCAGCTAAGATTACCCAGTGTTTGTTTTCCCGAGAGGCCGTCAGAAAAAGTAAAGTGCTATGAATGATTGAGTAGTTCAGTGGTCTTCACGTACTATAGCTAGTGGGGAATTTAGGTGAGCCGTTTCTAGCCGAGCAATCCGTTCCTGATCGACTCGCTGATGCCAATGCGCGTTCGCGCGAAAATTAGGCGTTAAATCAGGGACTGTTTGACCTAATCGTCCCGATTTGCGGCACGTGAACTAACGTGAGAGATAAAGACTCAAACCCTTTCCACGTGGAAAGTATAGACGACCTTGAGTAAAGCGGTGCAATCTAAAGCCACTATAGGTTGCACCGTAGCGATACCTGACGCTTAAAATTGGGGACTTTTAACAAACCGTTTCCGTGTACTGCGTACCACATTGCCGGAGTCTTTGAAGCATTTGTTTCTGAGCGCTCACCTGGGTGACACCACGACCGCGGAGCGCTCGCTTAAAAGCATTCATGAAAGGCTTCGGTAGCGCGGCACGCGGAACACGATAACGATTTGCTAAAAGTCCCCATCATTGATGACTTTAGGCAAACCGTTATTGAAAATTTTGAACATAATCTATTCGGAAAATCGCCTACTATCCTAAGTCCCTCAAGCGTGCATCGCTAGAAAATCAGTTCCAAAAAACTGCCGTACTCACTGGCCCGACTCACTTTGAGCAGAACAACAACAGCAACCAAAAAATGAAGCCTAGTCTCAAACACAAAAACAGAAGACACGTGCAACAAGAATTAGGACGGTACCTCGTATCTTCAGAGGCCACCCAACGAAATATTATTCCGTTGCGTTATTTCGAGGCAGTGAACAAGTGAGACAAAATTGCAACGATGCCAGCCAACAAACGTTACAAGAGAAATGGCAAACCAGTCATCGGAAAATCGTCGCTCGAATTAAAAGGGCCGTGCAACGATGTCGAGAAGGTGTGTTTCTCACTTTACGTAAGCTAACTGGCACTAGTGGGACCAAAGTATACTCGTATGCAACGCCACTGAACAAGAAGCTTTTGTGTCGCCAAACAATTTCAGGGAAAAAGCGTGCGTTTCTCGTTCAGTCTCTCCCTCTCAAAACTTGATGACGAAGTTGTGGGGACAGCATTGTTGGAGTTGTCAACAATGCAATCTGCAGGATTCCGTCATCAGGCATCGCGATCCCCAATGACGACAATTAAATGCGGCTCACAAAAAAATTGGGTTGTGTGTATGTTTATACAGTCTAGAACTTGGTCTGCCTCAACGGGCGACGAGACTCTCAGCTGTAGATGAGCAATTTAGCCAGTGCAGTACAACCGCTAGCCTGGGGTCTTTAACGTGCACCACGCAGTAGTGATACACGACCGCACGCCGGTACGATGCTCATCCAGATCGAAACGGGCAGGGGTGGGGATTGAACCCAGGATCCCTGGGTTCTGCAGCGCGAGCTTTCGCTCCACGTGCGTCCGAGCTGGTGTGCGCTAGCCCACTCGGCCACCGATCCCTTTTTTTTTTTCTTTAATGCATGGAAATTTTTTACAAGTGACATGACATGTTGATACTTATGGGTATATACAGTTACGAAACATTCACTTTCACACCGTATTTACATACTAATGTCGCACACGCACCTTATATTTGGCATCTTGTACATGTGGCCAGTAGGTGTGATAAATTTAGACACAGAAATATCATCGACAAGTGTAATACAATAGTTACAAAAAATATATAATCAATAGAGCTTTTCAGAAATCTGGGAGACCAAGACATGCGTCGAACAAGGGAAACCACTCTGGTTGACTGAGAGGTGAAGCGTATACGCTCCTCACTTGCGCTACCAGTTCCAGAAAAAGCGATTTCGTTGTACGGGGTTTCTCTGCATGTCTGTCGATCATGCGACATTTCCATAGGCTATGTAGTCCCAACAGAGCGAACATGTCGTACGGGACGGTTTCGTTGTCGGCGAACGGGAGAAAGCGGAGACTGTAGTCATTAAGTATTAGATCTTTTTTAAGCGTGCGTTGCAGAACATCCCAAAATAAAAACGCGTCGGTGCAATAAATAAAACAGTGCTCTATGGTTTCTGGCTTGTTACAGAGTCTGCAATTAACAGTCCACGGTACAAATATTCCTTTTTCCTGGAGGTAAGTTTTTACTGGTAAGGTTGATGTATGCAATTTGAAGAAGAACGTCTTGGTTGAGGGAGGCACGCCCATTTTTTTTACTCGTTTGAAAACATCATTGATGGGTTCTAGCGTGAAACGGGTACGATAAAGTGGTAGAGAAAACAAGCTTTCCGTAATATTCCTCGACAGTGTCTTCCTTGACACGCTAAATAAATGTTCCAATGAAAACCGTGTTTTCAGAAAATTGAAGGTATCGACAACTTCCTTTAAAAATCCCCAGGGCCTATTTTTCGACGTTTCGCCCGTTGAAACAACGAGATAACTTAAACTCTCAGCAAGGCGTGATTGGAGTACGACCCTAAGGAACTTATGATTGGCATTCTTAAAGAAAAAGAATCTTGATACCAACTGGCGGACAAAAATGTGACATAGGCCTAAACCACCAGATTCGAGAGGGAGGAAAAGGTTGTCCCTTTTTACTCGTTCCCACGTTGAGCTCCATATCAAAGTGGCAAATATTCTATGAAATTTTTGGATGTCTGTTCGGGCGCAATGGAGCACTTGAAGGACGTACATAAGCTTCGAAGCAAGGAATATATTGCAGACACTTGCTCTTGTAAAAATGGAAACGTCTCTACCTTTCCACGCATCAGCCTTCCTTTTCAGTGTGGTCGCAAGGGAGGACCAGTACGTTGAGCTACTACGAATTTGTGAGAGCGGTACTCCAAGATATGTGATCGGACCCTGATTCCACGCTATCCCCGCAAAAAATCGTGGTTTTGTGGCCCAGGAACCGTACCAGAAGCCGTTGCATTTTGATGGATTCATCGAAGCCCCTGTGATTGCGCAGTAACGCGCTGTTTGATCAAGCGCTTTCTCGACACTCTTCTTGTCTGCGCAGAAAAATCCAACATCGTCTGCGTATGCGAGGACTTTTACCTCAACATTTGCCACAGAGTACCCACGAATACATTCTGTTTTCAGAATGCTAAGGCATAAGGGCTCTAAATACAATGCAAAAAGGAGGGGAGAGAGAGGGCAGCCCTGCCTTACGGAAGATTTGATCTTAATTTCATCAGAAAGTGTGTTATTGATTTTCAGTCGTGTCGAACTATGCATGTAGCAAAGTCGGATTCCTTCCAAAAGTGTCTCTCCCACGTTTACGTGCTCAAGAAGGGCAAATAAAAATGAATGACTTACACGGTCAAAGGCTTTTGTAAGGTCTATTTGTACAAGAGCGACCTGGTCATTATTGTCTGACACAGACTCTAGGACGGAGCGGGCGACATGTACGTTCGTTTGGATAGCTCTGCCGCGTATCCCACAAGTTTGGTGCTCTCCTACCAGTTTTTCTATTACGCACTGAAGTCTTTCATTGAGCACTTTAGCGTAAATTTTATAATCTACGTTGCAGAGTGATATTGGTCTGTAGTTTTCCATCTTTTTAAGCATTTCAGGGTCTTTTGTTTTTGGCAGCAATACCGTGTGACCGCAGTAAAATGAAGGGGGAAGAGTTTTCTGTACGTAGGATTCTTCAAATACAGCCAGTAAAACAGGAGATATAATGTCTTGAAACTTTTTGTAAAATTCACCGCTTAGTCCATCCGGTCCTGGTGTTTTCCCATTTGGGAGAGATTTAATGGCGGCCTTAATTTCGTTTAATGTTATGGGGCCTTCAATTAGATTGCGATCTTCCTCGTCAAGTTTTGGCATCTGTGCTAGTAGCTGTTCTATCTCCGTCTTCTCTTTTGTGGGTATTACTGTTCCAAAAATATTTGTGTAGAAGTGGTGAAAAGATTTAACTATTTCAGTGGCGTCGGTGAGTATCAACCCATCTTTGTTGATTTCTACTATTTCCTTTGACAGTGCGTTGCGCCTTTCGTCGTCCAGAGATCTTTTTGTGGGTTGTTCGCCGAGGAGAAAGCGTTTCTTCCGTGAGCGAATTAATGCTCCGCGGTACCTTTCGGTTTCATGTTTTTGAAGCTGGGCTCGTACTATGTTAATGTCGTCGCTGTACGCGCCTGGATATAAGCATTCAAGCTCGTGCAGGGTTACTAAATTTTTAAAAAGGTCTCGCTGCTGTTGTTTGTTCTTATATGATGCAATTGTAGAGCGTTCGATTGCGACGTTTTTTACTTCTTGCTTGAAGCTATCCCATTTTGCAAAGATGTGCATGCCAATGTTTTGCAATGTATTCGACAAAAGTAGGGATATGTTAGTTGAAAATTGCTCATCACTTAAAAGCCTCAGGTTGAGCTTCCAGTGTTCCCACTGCTGATGAACACCTCGGAGTCTGCGGGGCCCAAAGCAGACTGATACCAGGCAATGGTCAGAAAAGAAAACTGGTTTGACTTGATAATTACTCATTGAGTCGATTATATCACCTGAGACATATATTCTGTCTAATCGTGCGTGAGACATTCCTTGGAAATGGGTGTAGCGTATCGACTCACCTTTTTTATAAGCTACATCAACAAGGTTATGGTCATGAAGCGTGCCCCGTAGAGCGGCGGCACTTCCGTCATACCTAGTTTGTGACACCGATCGGTCGTCTGCACTGCAAACACAGTTAAAATCTCCCATTGCAACTATCGTTCTGTTTGTGTTGAAAAGCGGCGAAACAAGTTCAAAGAATGATGTTCTTTCTCTAGGCGTATTCGGAGCATACAGGCAAATAAATCGCCAGTCTATCTGCCTAAAACAAATGTCGCAGGAAATAAGACGCCCTTCCAGGTCATTAAGAATGGAAACTGATGATAGCTCAAGCTGTTTACGAAAAAAAGAAAACATCCGGCAGAGACTCCTTTGGCTTGGCTAACGCAGATTTCGTAATCCTTAAGAAAAGGTTCTAACGCTTCCGCGATGCCTTCATCTGTAGATAATTTTGTCTCCTGTACTGCCGCAACGTCAACTTTCTCGTTTTCAAAAAGACGCAACAGCTGAAACTGCTTCCTTCTAGACCCTAAACCTCTAACATTTAGCGTTAGAATATGTAATGGAAGGGCGGGATACATCTGGACATATTAGTGGTTGTTCTCAGTACCCTTGAGGTTCCCCAGCAGCTTGGAGTACGGCTTGTGCCGCATCCCTGCCGGCTGGCGGTCTTTCTTGGACCTCTTGGAAGGGAGTTCGTCAGCAGAGGAACTTTTGGTCGGGAGGGGCGTTGAGGTTCCTTCTGTTTCATCAGATGGTCTCGACGTCTCAGAGGCCAGTGCGATGATTGTGGGTTCCGCGTCCACCTCGTCATGCTCTTCGTCGCACTCTGTAACCACTTCGCCAACAATCGTTGACTCTGATGATGAGGATGACGTGCCGTCCTCGTCAGGCGGTGGTGGCTCCGAGAGGCCCCCAGGGTCATCCTTGCATTCGTTGATGGCAGGTGCTGCTCTTGGGTGCTCCTGTTCCACGAATTTTTCGATCGTTGATGCCGGTGGTGTGTGCCCCGAGGCGTCGAGGACCTCCGTGACATCCATGAGCAGCTCACTTTGTTCTTCGGCCTCTTGGGTTCTCGGTCCAAGGAGCTTGCTTGCATACGTTGTGACACACGTATCAGTCGTGTGTCCGTACCTTCCACATTTAAAGCAGCGGGGGGTCTTGCACTGGCGTCGTACATGCCCCACTCTGTTACACCTGAGGCATAGAGGTGGACGTCCTGGCACGAGTAGGAGGCACTGGCATCCAAAAATCTTCAGGAGATGTGGCACCTTCTCAATCGTGATGTCGTCGTGAAGTGTGATGTTCACTTCTCTGTTTAAAGTGTCCATATGTTCCATGCCGGGGCATCTCCATTTCTCCCGGCTCATGCTCCGCACGGTTCCGTAGGCCTGCAGGGCCTCGGCGACACGTCGGTCTTCAAGATGGTCTGGTAGCCAAATTATTTTTATCTTGATGTCACGAGTGTCTGGGTCTATAACCAGACATTTTCGTCCTTTCACGAGAAGTTCCCTTTGTTGACACAGCTTCGCTTTCGCGAGCGCGTTTGTGCAGGTGACCATCCAAATGTGACTCATCTGGTATTGTCCGGTTGCCTTTACGTCTCGGAGATCTATTACGTCTTTGAGTGCATCACGAAAGTCTGGCGCTGAGTAAGGCCTAGCGCTTATGTCGGCGTGAAGGAATACGGAGTTTAGAATCAGGTTGCCAGTCGGAAAACGGGGAAGGATTACCTTGTACTCGCTTGTACTGTTGTCAGACGATACGGGATTAACTCGGCCTGTGGCCGATACGGTGTTTCCACCAGACATCATGTTTCTTGCTGCCGTTCCGAACGGCTTCTTCTTCCTCCTCTCCTCTCGGCCACCGATCCCCCGCGGCTCACATAGTGGACACGGGCACTGCGTGAACATTCGATTCGGGTTCGTGACAGTCAATGCCTCGACAGACATTCGGGTAGTGGTTCGTGCCCCATCGCTGCGATGATTGAAAAAACCGATCCTTAAAGGGGAAATGAAATGAATATTGGGCTGGCATATATGATTTTACATCGGGATTTTAGTAATCGGATATCGTTTAGTGGGCAAAAAGAAAGAAAGAGGATAGAAAGTCAAACTCAAAGACGCGTGCAAGAAGGTCTCCGAAAATCGGACGAAAGTGAGAACAGGCGAAAATTGGTTCTTGCTATTTTTAAGAAACAAGCGCTGTCATTGTACGCGAACCACACATCATATGGTCTCGTTAAAACACATCCGCGTTTGCCTTACCTGCAAATAGTCTCGTGTGGCCGTTTTATTTATTTATTTTTAATGGCGCTGAACAATTTTTTTAAGTCCTGATTTTCCTGAATTTTTCGGTTCGTTTTTCCCATAATTGTTCCAGCCTTTCACTGACTGGACTGAAACAAAATCACCGGTTGTCATTCACAATGCTTTTAGTTTTTACGTATGTTTCTTTCCAGCATCCCTGGCGGGACAGCGCAAACAAGAAGATCGCAGGAGAGGGAAAACAGGCACGTGATAACGCTCGCACGTAACCTCCATATGTCGTTTTGGAACGCGAGGTTATGAAAGAGTTTTTCGCCATTTTCTAAATACTACTCAAAATCACTCCCTTACGTTAATAACCGAGTACACTTGCCTTCGTTTTTTTTTTTTTTCTAAGCAATGGCAGTCGGCAAATAAGTTCGAGAAATATGAGCAACGTTCATCCCCTCAACTCGGAGCCAGAAGGAGCGATCACGTGGCCTGGTGCCTATCATATATGATCATAGCCACGCTCTGGGGTCGACAAAGTATAAAACGCGTGGTGAGCTCCTGGCATTGTTAGAGTTCGACTGTTCTCATCACCGCAGTGGTTGGGCACGAGCCACTACCCCAGTGTCCACCGAGGCATTGATTGTTACGAGCCGATGTCGAGTGCTCACAGAGTTCTCGTGTCCAATCCATGAGCCGCGCTCGACTGTCGTCAGACGGGTGGTTTTGATCTTCTAATGACGTTGTTTCGATCCCACAATTACGTCACCAAGCTTTGCGAAGGCAGGACTGAAAGAAATAGTCCCCTTTATCCTCGCAATTTCACCGCGACCAAGAAGCTTCTGAATCAGTGGCGGTCCGTGCGAGACTTGGGCCTAACAAGTACCAGTTCGCATTTGTAAAGTCATGAACATTCCAACCCGATGTCGTTTCATGACCTCTTTACTAAGACAACTGCAAGCATGGCGCCCTTACTGGTACCCCATGTGTGCAAGCACGTGCACCTGTGAACATCGCTTTGGCAAGCTTGCAATTGCACGGGCTTGTCCGCACGAGCAGTGACATGGCGGCGGCCAGTCGCCTAGCTTGCAATCGTCTATAGAGGTTGATTTCAGGCGGTTTCGTGACGAATTTCTTGTGTGTCTTGCGTTTATTCAAAAGAGATCCCTTCGCGAGCTAGAATTTAGCGAACTAAGAAGGCGGCGAGCACTGAGCATTTGCGGATCGCTCCAAATTACACTAGCGAATGTCGCCGTGGAAAGCCTACAATCATTTTAAATACAAAAGCATGAAGATGGGGAACTATCTCTGTATTCCCGAAAAGAAGTGATGTCACAGCGCTACTGATGACGCCGCCTTTTTTCTGACGTCGCCGAAAAGAAGAAATCATCTCAGCGCCCGCATGATTTTTATTTTAAAAAAGGCGCCCCAAAGGCGAAGCTCCGCATAATACCCAGTGCGCATTGGGTCTTTGGCCCTATTACCTTGTTTAGGACAAACTTGTTTATTCTATAAGAAACAATTTCTTTGGCTAGAGAAATCACCCGCTGGCTTTCGCTGAAGAATTAGGCAGGCCGAAACCACTGCAGTACGTTCACACGTCTTACGTGCGAATCTTACGTGACAGCTTAAGTAAGGCAGCCCTCTTTGACTGAGTGCCACATAACGAGACAGCCCACCGAGAAGGTGGCCATACGCCAGCTGCGGTAACTGTATCACATACAGGTAGGTCACCCGTCCGCAACCTGCGTATGAATATACGTTTAAAAAAATATCGTCATGCTTAGATATTTTGTCAAATGAAACAAAGGTTCGATAGCACTTGAATGAGTTTATAACAAGCGGCATGCTCTATCGGAATTTTGAGGATATATATTCCCGGTAAAATAGACGGGAAAATTGTGACGTCACGTGACATTGTGACGTCACGCAATATTGCGACGTCATGCTGAGACAAACACGAGCAAGAAAGGTCCCTGGAGGGTTCCATCTTAAGCTATCGCTTTAGAAGTAAGCATGACTTTCGGGCATGAGTACGGCAGAACATATTCATTCCTGAGTCGCGCTTGCGCAGTTGGGTTACAGCCTCATCCATTACTTAAAGGGACACTGACACCCCCCCAATTTTTTTTTCATTTTTTGCCAGGTGTTTTATTATGGTGTCGGAGGACTACCCAATTAATATTTTGCAACAGAGTAGCGTATTTTTTTAATAAAGCCAGAAGACTCAACTGCTCGAAACCGAAACTCGCGCACGAAGGTCGAAGGAGTGGGGAGGAGAGAGTGGCGGAAGTCACGTGGCTACACCCGACCGTGCGCTTTTTTTTTTTCCTCTGCGTAGCAGACGACTGTGCGATTCTTTTGCAGTTATGTTTGTTCCGCTCGCTGTTCTGTACTCCAAATGAGTTCTTTTGTACATTGAGGAGTTGGAGATGAGTAGTGAGTGCCTGTGGTTGATTTCCATGATCGGCTCCGAAAAGAATACACCCAAGATGTTGCGTGAAGAGCTGGCTCACATGTCCTGCGCCCGAAAAAAGTGGCATTGTGCGACAGAGTTTCCAAAAGATCAACGGGATCGGGACCAATGGCTGGCTGCAATTCCTGTAGAACATTTACGGGCACCTCGGAAAGCGGACGCTACCTGATTTATATGCTCCTTGCATTCGAAAAACGAATCAAGATAGAGTCAATATTATTTTCAAATGTATTCGGAGTTTTGTTTTACCGCTTTGGTTTGAAACGTTCACAAACATGGCTGCCGGTGTCTGCGGAGGGCTGAACGAGCGTAGCTCGTTGAGCTCGTCAATTTGTATGAGTGCGAGTCGTATTGAGTTCCCAGAGGTGCTTAGAGGAAGATCTCCTCAACCGACGTATAGCAGACGATGCCGGAGGCACTGCTCGTCTGCTCGCACGACTGGCAGGTTCTGTCAGACGCCAGACTAGACGCACCAGATGCCGCGAAAGGGAGACACTAGGCTTGTTAGCGTGTTCGGTCCAGCAGCCAAGTCAGTCCGCGAGTAATGTCGAGGCCACTGATCTGTGGGCGGGGCTTAGCGCAGGCCATGACCTCGAATTAAATTGCATCTGACGGCGTGAATATTGCGCGAAAAAAAAAATTGTTTCGTGGCATATATTATTGAAAAAAGCACGTGTCCCAAATAAGTTATACATTTTTTTTCTTCATTGCAGTGTTTTTTTAAGGGTGGAAGCAGTGTAGTGAGACTCGGGCATTAGAAGCAGAAACAAATAGCATGATGTTGTCGTTGTCCCCATGGGTTCCCAACTTCTCCGCTAGGGGCGCGGCGGTTGTATCTCCTCCCCAATAGCAATCGAGAGATGTGGCCCACTCACGCAGCTTGGTGAGACCCGCGAGGATGATGAAGACGGTGAAGACGAAGGGCATGCTGACGAACTGCCAGCGAATGCTGGCCACCGTGACGCCCGAGTGCTCGTGCTCGCGCTCGGCAGCGCACTGGGCGCGCCGGCGCTCCAGGGGGTCCGACGAGGCCAGGGCGCCCCCGTGGGGCCCTCCGCCGTGCGGGGACGACTCGTCTTGGCGGTGCTGCTCGGCGGGACTCTGGCTCCAGCCGCGGAACACAGGGTCGGATGCGGACGGGTCACCTGCGCAAGTACGTACGACCACGCGCACGCGTCAGGGGCCATACCTCCCAACTGAACAGTCGGATTCCACATAGCTATACACCTTTATAACGTTCACAAATCTACGGCCCAGTGTGCGATCTTTACAGCTCAGCAGGCGCATGTTCGTTATTTCGAAAAGCGAACAAAGCACGCGCCATACGTAGGAACGATGTGGAGTTTTAGTAGGTCGTTTCCAAAGGCCCGCTACCAGAGCCGTTTATTGAGAGAGTTTGGCCATACATTGGTTTGGATAGGCAAGCATCTCGGGCCAACCACAGGCCGCGAAACAGCGCCTAGCGGTGGTCGTGGGATCAAATATGTGACACGACTATTCGCGACTCCAGCAAAACGAACGACACCTGGCGGGAAAACACTGAACTGGCCGGACCAGGTCCTTTCGCGATTTCTGCTCGTCTCTTGTAGCTTCCGTTTTGCATGTTGTCGGTGGATTGCGCGACAGAACCGTTCTACCGGTGTCTGTGTCGTAACCGTAGTATCGCCTTGTGACCCAGGTTGCTCTGCAGCGACCTATGGAACCGCGTGAGCCAGACATTCTGCGTTTCTCAACGTTCATCAGCACAGTGGAGGGCAGGGCAGTCCTTTCCTCGTTTCCTCGAAGAAAGTCAAGCCTCTGAAGCTCGCTTACCCCAACACATCGCAGGAGGTTCGAAACGTGGAGAATAAAGCAGGGCGAACCATTTGGAGTCTAATTCTCGCCGCTGATGCCCCAGCGTCGTGCGTGAGCTAGTCACATGGCACGGCGACGACCTGGATTCGACCGCCATATTTGCCCGATAGTGGCGTCCCCATAGGTCGCTGGAGTCACGACATACTTCGTTTCACCTTATGTGCGAGCGAAGGCAAAACTGGAAGCGCGAGCACGGAAGCTCCGTGAGTTCAGGCTTTGCTCGAGCGCGCGAGCTGGGGAGAAATGCAAAAGCGCTGGTCTCGCGCTTCTAGCTTTGGCTTCGCTCGCAGATAAAGTGAAACGAAGTATAATTTGAGCCGTGCCGAGCGGAACTCCGCGTCTCAAGACGCTCGCGCACCCCACCCTTTGCACTGTTTTCTTTCAGCCAGTCTCACTACGCTGTTCTAGCAGTGCAGACAAA
Source organism: Ixodes ricinus (assembly GCA_037355805.1). Taxonomy (NCBI): domain Eukaryota; kingdom Metazoa; phylum Arthropoda; class Arachnida; order Ixodida; family Ixodidae; genus Ixodes; species Ixodes ricinus. The sequence goes on from JAZHYW010023742.1 coordinate 23,488, forward strand.
GGCATGGGCACGAGCACGTGGCTTTGGAAAGTGCCTTCTATGCACGAGGTCTCGTACAAACAAAAGCGTTTCGCTGAGCTAGGCTCACGCGCCTGTGCCTTTGTCTTCACTGCAGACATTTGTGAGATGGAGTAGAGATCTCCTGATTGGTCGACGCTGTGTCACAAATTTAGTTTACGCTCTAAGCGTGGGGGAATCTTCGGCGCTGGCGGCGGCCTTTGCTCCGCCTATTGTCCAAACTCTCCTAATATACGGCTCTGCCCGCTACATATACCTCCGCTGTAAGCGGCGAGATGTTTTGGCGGCGCCCTCCTATGGTTCCCCCTTGTGACGTCATTACCTTGCGAACAACAAGTTCGATGGTGTTTGTAAATAGCATGGTGGAAGCTTGAAATCATAGCGCTCTCAAAGGAACACTGCCAACACCGTCAAAATTATAGTTCTTTCATTCCTCTAATTTCCGTCGATGATAAATCCTTTCCTGACGTCATAGTCAGCGTTCGGCCAATCGTGGAAGGCCGACCACAGTGACGCTTTCGGTCGCGCACGTCGCCAATCGCTCCGTGCTCGCGCTTCAGAGCATGCTTCGAAGTAGCAGCACGAGCTCCTCTACAAGGAGCGTTGCCTGAAAACACGATCTACTAAAACTCTTTATTGACAACCCCTTATCTCTATGACTATTTGCTCGATCGCGTTTCCCGCTCCGGGAATGCGGCCACGGTCGGCCATCCTTTTGGATAGAGTTAATTCAATTGAAAGCCAACCGCCAACAACATGCAATCACGGAAGCTACAAGAAACGAGCAGAAATCGCGAAAGAACCTGTTCCGGTCAGTTCAGTGCTTTCCCGCTAGTTGCGCTCCGCTCTGCTGGAGCCGCGGTTGCCAAGACTAGCTCAACTTCCGCAGTGATGCAGAATCGTGCTGCTAGGAGAGAACGTGGCTTTGTCTTGTGACATACTCGGCTCGCATCCACGCTCGCCCTCATGCGAAGAAGGCACGTTGGAGTACTGTGAATCTACGCGAGCCTTGACAGTGCAGTCCGGTAGACTCGCTCAGCGCCGTCACCGTGGGACCAAAGCTGCTAAACGGTCTGCTAGTCAATCGTCCCTTCCTTTGCGGGATCGTAATTAAAATATCAATTATGCCACCATCGAGAAGTTATGCTATTTCATGGAAACAAGTTTTATTACAGATTCCGCGTTAGAAGGGGTTTGATAAAAATTACTCTAGCTAAATGTGCTTGGCACCTGGAACAGACAATCTGCAGAAATGTCAAAAATACTAATACTGTTTTGTTTTTTTGTTTTACTGAAGTGAGTTTTAGCATTATTTTCACCATATCTTGCATCATGATCACAGCCGTTTCATTGTGTTGTCGCTTCACTCTACCCTGTTTCCCCTTTTCCCTAACGTCAGTGCAGAGTAGCTAACTAAGAAACGTCCAGGCTAGCCTCTCTGCCTTTCTGGCATTCAAACCAATCAATCAACACTGCCCAAAACATGCTGACATAGAACCGGAGAACACAGGCTCTTTTGTGACTGAGCTGGGCACATATTTGTGTGTGTGACATGGCGTGACGTCATAAGGTCATACTATGACGTCTCATGACGTCATTGTGTCACTTGACGTAACTGGGTTGCATGATGTCACGTGAGATTATGATGTCGAGTCGTGACGCCACGCTGTCACGTGACGACACCGTAACGTCATGTGTTACTTTGACGTCACGTGACTATGACATCACCGTGTCAGATGACGTCACGTGACATTATGACGTCGCGTCATGACGACACCGTAACAACATATGACACTTTGACGTCACGCGACTATGACCTCACCACGTCACATGACGTCACGTGACATTATGATGTCGCGTCTTGAAGCCGCACTTTCTCGTGACAACACCGTAACGTGATGTGACGCTTGACGTCACGGTGTCAATGACGTCACGTAACGTCATTATGTCACGTTACATCGCGATGACACTTGGCACTATGACGTTTAGCTGGAAACTTTTCAAGCTAAATTTAGCGGTAAATTTTCCAGTCACGACGATTCTACCTGCAACGCCCGGGGATCCGCTGCGGAACCTCGCCAATGACAGCTGTCGCCGTAAGACCTAAAGCCGATTACCTTGTTGCGCCCGTGTTCCGTTGGCAGGAGCCGGCATCCTGGGATCCGTGGCGGCGACGTTGGCCAAGGGCTGGCTGGCGTTGCGCGTCCCGAACAGGGCCCCGAGCACGCCGGTCCTGAGCCGAGGAGGACCCGTGCCCGGAGACACCGGGCCCGTGTGCCCGCCGCCGTCGCCGGAAGACCCGGACGACGACACCGTGGGCGGAGGCAGGACCTCGTTGTCCAAAGACCCCGCGTCGGTCCTGGAGTGCCGCCTCTGCAGAGTCCGCAGACGAACCGGGGGACTGGCGCCTGCGGGAGTACCGAAGGGACATTCAAATTCCTTCTCGAGGGTTCAATATTTTTTTTTTTTTACTTTTGAGCATTTAATAATTATTCAATAAGTCAATCAATCAATCAGTGTTATTGTAGTGTTAAGGAACAACCTATCGGTCTTGGTGCGGGCACATTTCAATGAAAAGAATACACTTACACACACGGGATAATGATAATATTACTAATAATATTCGTCTTCCATCGAATTAATGGCGGAGGGAGACTAAGAAAAAATGTTGCAGCATACTGCTTGCCAGGCCCACCCTACGAATGACAAAGGTAGCAACACGAAAGCAAAACAAAAACAACGAAAGTAATCATTTTAATAGTTCAGAAATATATCTGCATTCAACACCACGAGGAGCACAGTGGCGTCTCGCTAATATGGATACCTCCGTTTCCCTAGGAAAATCGTCGGCAATGTAAATCGTTCATAATAGCGAGAAAGAAGTGCATTTGTTGGCTACGGTCGTCCCCGAAAATGTTGCCTATATAGCGAGTATTCATATTGACGGGGTTCACATTAACGAGACATGACTGTACAATATTTAGTATCAGGACTGTTAATTCAAAGCACACGTGGACCAAATCAAGACGTACTATCAAATTATAACAATGGTGCCTATCACAAGCATACATTTCCCCCTCGTCACATACGACATAAGGTCAAGAAACACGTGAACGCCAATAAAAATAGGTATGATTCAAACATACTGCGTCAATGTTGAAGAGCTTTCGAGAAAGAAAAAAAAACGAAGGTCTTTTACTAATGATGCCACAGGTTGCATGCTTTGGGCGTTCATATAATTAAGCAAGTTCGGAAGCTCGTCACGTAACATTTGGTCAACATAAGCTGTTTTGCAACTCCGAAGACCATCACAGAGGAGTCGTCATACCTTTTCTAACAAAGTGAGGCCAGATTCACGAAGAGCTGGCTACGGCAACTTAGCTAAGAACGTAAGTTATGCACATCGTAAGTGGATAAATCAGTATTCACGAAAGCGTTCTTAAAGTGAGAGGAGGAGAGTGACGTTTTCGTACATGAGAGCGGGCTGTTGCAACGGCGACAGAGGTTTCGGCAACACGAACAACCAATCGGAGAGCTCGGCATAGTTCGGAGTGCCATGGATTCTGAATAATAACAAACGCAGGAGGCCTTTCCGCCACCGCTTCTCTGGGGATCGCGTCCGTGCAGGGAAATATGGACGCTGCTACGATTTAAACGGGCCAGGATGCCGAGGCCGGGCCAACCACCTTCGTCGACTGCTACGAACTTGGTTGCTACGAAGCCCACAACTATCATCATTGCTAAAGGGACACGGCCCGCGCGCCGCTCGTTTGCAAAGCGGCGCACATGGAGACAAATTGCCGCGGTGTTTTTCGCGGCCTCGGGATGCAAGAGCGAGCCGACGTTTAAGAAAATACGCTGGAACTACGAGTATGTCAGCAAGAGGCACGTAAATACCTGTTCACACTTGGGGCGGGCACGCGAGTGTTTGATCGAAGCGCGGTTACCGCGCTGTTGGACCGCGTCGTGGTAAGCGCTTCGGGACCGATATTTTTCGATTGCAACTCGACGCTGAGAGACACTCGGCAGAGGAAGCTTGGACCAACATCGCGTAGCTCCAACGAGCTGCTATAGCTCGACAGTGTTGACGTACCGTCGTGTCGGAATAACAAAGCATACGTACCATATGTTGCGAAGGTAATCCATACGGCGTTTATTTGAGCTCTATATCACACAAAACAAGGATACAGAATCGATGGGAGTTGTCAGCCGTCCCTTATTGACGAGAGCGTTCGCCACCGCGGCCTCTAAAGACAAGGCGATGACAGAAAATTGAGGTCAGCGAAGGAGGGGAGGTAACGTGACAAGGGTTGCGCGGGCATATTCCATTCGGCAGGCCAGCCGGTCGTGGGTAGACGGTCTTGGCCAGGTATAACGTCGGAGCAACGCTGCGTCGGAGTGCCTTGCTAGGCCTATACTCCGTTTGACCTTATGCTGTACCGCAGCGAAGGCTAGAAGCGCGAGCTCACAGCGTTGGCAGCTTTAATGCACGAGAGCTTGTGCCGCCGAGATGTGCCCTAGAGCACGGTGGTTCAAACCCAGTGACAAAGGCGCTTGCCGAATGTCACAATTTTCGCGTGAATTGTCGAAAAAGCAACACCGTCGTGCACTGACGACAAAGATATGAGTTCGTGTGCCAAGAATCATATCACAATGTGAATCATGTGATCACATTGCCTCAGGTTTGGAGTCGCGGGACGCAACATACAGCACTCGTCATTCTCGAAACTGGGCCGCACCGCGCTCCAGAACTACTTATGGTGACCAGAGACTGGCTTTTACGCTCCCAAGAATTTTAAACAACCTTGAAGCAAAGGGAATTTCCGTGGCAAACACAAGCAGAAAGGAAATTCGTGACCTATTTGAGCGATCTATTGAATAGGTGTTGTCATGTTTTGAAGGTGCAGAGGCAGTTGCGTATTTATTTTTGAAAGTCAATGTGCATTGTAGTGTGCTCATTACTAAACTCTCGGAGCAAGCGTGTGCTACTCTGTATAATGTTTACCTTGTTTAACCCTTCGCACTGCATATAATTGACACCACTGTCCTGTGTAAGCACTAGATTACCTGTCTTTATATATGTTACATTGTTCTTTCACTCATATGTTGTGTTTCTTCTGCGGATGTAAAGGGAGGCGGGGCTTCGTCAAGTAGCGACATGCTGCTTTTTCCCTGCCTCCCCCCTCTCAGATGGAGAGGAAATAAAATTGATTGACTGATTTCATTCCGAACGCTTTTGTTTCTTCTTTTTTGTTCCGGAGCGTGTGAAAGCACGACCCCCAGCACGAGCTCTTGTCATTGACAATGCTACAAAGGCATTTTGTTATCCGCTTTTTTTTCCCCAAAGGGCGCGTGCAGTGGGCGCTATGGTCGGGTTAACGCTGCGGCGGAGCTCTCTAATAACGCACCCGCCTCGCACGCAGCGGATCCGTCCGGTTCCCGCGGCAGCGGGCGATCTTTTTCAAGGCTTTGATGACATCGACGACGGACACCCTACAACGCCAAAAACAACAATAGCAACGACAACTACTACAAATACAAAAAGTATGACATCAACAGCGGACGCCATTTCCAGTCATGAGAAGAGCCCATAACAGCTATCGATGTAAAAGCTGTGGCGACAGGTTCGCTTGCCAGCTTCCTCGAGTGACTCGGACATTCACAGCGAGTCAATTTTAAACGAAAGTACACCGCCCCGCACCGAGCGCAGACATTCCTTGGGCCTGTGTTTAATGGTGCAAGAGCGCACACAAATCGCATGAGCCTCACAAATACAGCTACTCGAAAGCCCTAGGCGCATCATGTAGACAAAAAAGGTTTCCAGGGTGTTTTTATCCCTTAAGCACTTTAATGAACAGGATGACATAATCACGTATCCACAGAATTACGTGTGCTCCCTTGAGAGTTCATGCTTTAGATCCCCTTTAGACGTTTGCGTTTGACTACGACCGACTTCGACACCACCGGTTTTTAAGCCTTTGTGGCGGATTGCGACCCGCTGCGCTACTGCGGAGTCACCCGTCACGAAAGGCTTAAAAGCCGGTTTTTAGCCTCTCCGGTCGTAAACAGTCGCATTTGTGTGACGCTTTGTTTGCCACACCCAGGCAGACCTTCTGGTGAGGCCACACGTAACTCAATTTCGCTTTTCGAATAATTAATGAGCAGAATCGAAGGACGTTTTTCAAGGCCTCGACTTCGCACCCAGATGCATATTCTTCACAATGGTCCATGCTTCCTGAATAGAAACTCGATAGCGCTTTCAAGTTTAACCGCGATACATGTGGAGTGCCTGATCTGGTGACCAGACATTGTCAGTTTGTTTAGACAAAGGAATTTATAGACAGCCCTAGTGGGCACCTGGTGTCTCCGTGGTAGATTAAGAATTTTCATGCAGCGCAGTGTCACTGCTAACCTGGGGTCTTTCACGTACATCAGGTATAGTAATGGCACACGACCGTACGCAAGTACAGAGTTTATCCAGATCTGACGTGGCGACCGGGTGGCGACCACAAGGGAACGGCGAAGAATAGGAATGACAGCGAGATCCTTTTCCAGCGAAAACGAGGAGGTACCCTGCAGCGCGGGTCCGAGCTCGCGCCAGCGACCACGCACCACCGTTCGGCCAGAGACAGGGAAGAGAAGGAGGTAGACCAGCATTACGGCCCCCGCGAGTGCCGGCCGAACACGCCCAGCCATGAACAACCGGGGCGCTCCGCTGCTGGACGCCCCGGCAGCCAGAGTGCCCGGCAAGGGCCTGCGCGTCGCCATGTTCGGCGTGATGACCTTCATGCTCATCGCCGTCATCTCGGTCATCGTGGTGACGCTCTTCGCAGTCGTGTTCCTCTCGCGTAAGTCCCAGGAGGTGGTGATGCGCCGGAACTACCCCAACGCCCAGCTCGTGCGGCTGCCGATCGCCGTGCCGCCCCGCAACCATATCCTCTTTCGCAAGCCCATGGCGGGGTACCGACCAGGGCCCGTCATGCGCCACCAGAAGGGGGCCGGAAGCGCAAGAAGGCCAAGGGCCTGGCTCGACTGCACAACAGATTCGCCGGGAATGTCTTCTTCAAGAGCCAGAAGAAGCGCCCGAAGCACCGCAAGGGCGCCAAGCGAGCCGCCAAGCCAGCCGCTGTCGACTAGCAGCTGTTCCTCGTGGCCCTTCTGACCGACGTCGCCAGGACCGTTGATCTTCGCGACCGTGACTGACCCGGGACTGGCTAGGACTCATCGACCACGAGGAACCGTGAGCAGCTTGTGACGGACATAGCAGGTACTACCCCCACTGTAAATAGGCCCCAGCGACAGTGACTTGTGTTCGGAGGGGCAGCTTCTATGGACCATTCATCTCAGGCGGCGCCCTCGCGATCGGTAAAGTAACGTTTCGAAGAATAAACGTCCGTGTGCTAAAATCTTAATTGCTTGTCAAGGGACGTTGATGTATGGCGCGTGCTGTCATGACCCCTGTGAGGTTTCTCTGAACTTGGAGCTTTATCGAAGCCTTTAAAAGGATGTCGATGACGGGTCGTTCGGGAATACCAGCCAATCGCGTTGCGCAAGGGGCTTCGAGGCGGGGATCTCAGTCATTATTCACGGCCGAGCTGGCTTTCCGAGTTGCGGCGCCGAACATAACCCGCCAACGCAGAACAAGAGCACCTTGATGATGGATGTGCCTCGCCTTGCGAAACGTGGCTGCAGGACACGACCGGCTCGTGGCCATTCTTTTCCGGATAATGGATTCGAGAACTCCATCGCCTGCAGAAGAATCCGGCCGCCGGAGCAATGGCCTTAAAGTTTTGTGTAGTTTGGGTCAAGATAACCTTTTACTCAACCCGCTACGTGTGAATCGTTACCTCTTCGGTAACGAAATAACAGATCTGCTACCAGAAGCGAGCAAAGCATTTTAGTTACAATTTGACAAAGAAACAATAGCGACGCTATTTTGTTACTTTTTTGTTTCTTCTAAAGAACGTGTAAAATATCAGTTTTGTCCTCGAGGCACAGCTAGCGCTGGACTTGCGTAACGCCGCAGGGGACCGATTTAGGTCAACGTGAGAGCGAGAGCATAGTCGATTGCTGATTGGACGTGGCGCCACAGTCTGCGCGTACTCAACCAATCAGACATTTCTGACTCGTCTGCGTGTTCACAATCGGAAAATATTTTGCTGAGGACGTCTCGTCCAATATGCAAATAGCAAGAGAGGTTTCGCGGCCTCTGATCTGATTGTTCTTAGCATTGCAAACGAAGCGTGCAGAGTGTGGGTTGTCAATGGCTTACAAACTGAAATAGCAGGCAATCACAAATTCAGCCTACGGCTGATGTCACTACGCCGCGACACTCGTTTCGTGGCAGATGATAGTTTGTTTTCCCCACCCTGTTTGAAGAGGAGGTACTGCGATTTGTTTGTTTTATTTCCGCCTGCGAATAACGCTTTGTAGCAAACGAACCACGTTCTTCGCGCTTGTTAAGGACTGGCCAAACAGGACACTTCAGGCACGCGTGAAGCAACACTTCTCCACCATATGAAGTGCAGCGATCCGCTTCCGTCCTTCTTTTGTGCCGGAGGAAATGCCTCCCTCCGCCACGTCCGCTTGTGTCCTTCACAGAGGCCTAGAGCATGCCCATCATGTGGGTTCGGACAGCCAATCACACGCACAGTTGGCCGCCAGTCAATCGCTCGATACCACCGCTGTGTTCGAGTTGCGAAAACGAAAAGGTAAGCATACGAGGGCGCGGCAAAGCAGATGGACAGGCAAGGCACACCATTGGCAGGTGGCGTTTGACGTCAAGTCTGACAAGCACCGGGGTCACAGAAAGACGGAGGAGGCGGGGAGGAAAGCCGTCATGCTTGCCTGGTGAATGTCCAGACAGGAGACGGACTGCCGGACTTCAACTTTCACTTCAAATGGCGGAGACGTGTCGCCTCACGCGTTCTGAAGTATCCTGTTTGGACAACCCATCTAGCATCTGTACTGTCTACAAACGCTATCTAACCTTAGCTCGATCCGTGAGAGGCAAATTAGATCTCGGCCTTGCGATGAGTAAAATCGGACCCAAGAGTTACTGACATCCTGCCAAAGCTGGTCAAAATATTTTAACTTTGTAATTATATTACATTACTATTTGCGTTTCCTGGAATGGCTAAAATGTAATTAAATTACATCACAGATTACTACGGCGGAACAGGTACGTAATTACAATTACAAATTACACCAAAAACTACTAAAATTATTTTCAAATTATTTTTTTCATTTAGCTATACAAAAGAAGCAATAGTTTCTTCTTACCAATAATTTAATTTACAGTATTTACAGGGAACTACAGGCAACCGGTATGCCAAAAGTTTGCCTGCTTTGTTTCCCCTCTGCGATATAGATTCATGAAGAAAACAAGCAAGAAATGGCTAGCATCTCTCTCATCCTTCTCTTGAGACTTCTAGCAATTGGCACCTAGCAGTAGCTCCACATTTATGAAATCTCTTTTTCTTCTTCTTTGAACCCTCTCTTAAACATCTTGCTCAGTGAAAGGAATGCGGAATTGTTCGTAGTATCCGGGAGTACAGCCTTCTCCTGCGCTAGTGCCCAGCTCTGCCGATTGTATGACACCCTTAGCAGGACACTGCTCATACAAAATACAAAAGACAGTATGCCTACAGAGGCGAATGGCACATGGCTATGATATCAGGGTGAAACTTGGCTCGTGGCGTTCGAACCACGGATACTGCGGTGACTCGTGTTTGCAGACTGTCCTTTTTTATGTATGAGCACTGTGACCTCGGTTTTACACAATCAGAGATTCCTTAAAATTTATTGTGTCCATCTTTGCATCCGTAATTCCTCGCTGGCTCGTAAATATTTGCTTACAAAAGGGGAATCAGCTTGTTTCCTATACATGACGTCTTTTTGAGAAACCCTGGCACCATCAAAACGTGTGGGCTTAGTTTAAAGTAGCATCTGCAGGAGGGTGCTATTATCTGTAGCCTCTACAAGACACAAGACAAGGCAGAGCCTTGTCACATTTCCCTATGATGATGGTCTTTAGGAGAGAAAAAAAGATTCAGTCCCTTCCCTCTTGCACCAATTTCCAGTGTTTAGAGCGATATTACAGCGATTGCTGTTAATTAATGGGACACTTCGCGGTTTCGCGCCGTCGAACGCGCTCCGTATCGACTCGGGCCATTTTCGGCACTTCGCCAAAACATTCCCCGGTCCGCTGATAATAAGATAACACGCAAGCAAGATAACATGCATGCGCGCAGTAAAACAGCCCACACCGAGCAATCTGGCAGCGCACTGGGATAGGGGCCCATGTGACCCAGAATTAGTAAGAACAAGAATCCTCGGAAGACGCAGATAAAACGGCCTTAGAATTTTACGATGCATTCTGTATCGGAAAGCAAGGGAAAAGCAAGTGCGTTAGTACCCCGTCAATGCACCTGACAGATACAGAGTTTTATTTTCTGAACGAACAGTCAGCAAGATGGTATTAATAGTGCGTGTTTGTTTCAATAAACCTTCATTTGAGACTGCACTTGGTCTTGTCTACTTCCTATTCCCTGTTTACTCGGCGCTTTTCGTTTGGCACGTACGACTATTTGTTTCAAAGTGAAGTACGAAAACACACTCCTCTCTTACGCAGACAGCTGAAATTCTCTCTACTTAATGCACCTTAATTGATTCCAAAACGCTATGAAATTTTCGTTCGGTGTGTTACTCGGTTAAATACGAAACGCCTATGCGGACTCTATGGTGCACGCTCGCACCTTTACCGTTCATTCAGTCCATCTGCTCCGAAATGACACTTCAGCGGCTCCGACGTCACACCTCAGCTGTTGCTCTGTTTCACCTTACGGATTGCATAAATGTAATTTTTTTTTTTTTAGAAGTACGGTATTATTGTGTTTTTGGGTGCTCGCGCTTGAGCTATTGTACACCTCCACTCAAAAGGTTTGTGGTCTTCAAGATGTGTCCCTCCATGAGTAACCCAATGCATTTTCTTTTCTTTAACTTTTTTTTTTACTTTTTGCCCGGAACTGTTTTTTTTTTACGTTTCCTTCAGTTTCGCAGTTGTAAAAAATATGCATGAAGCTAAAAATATAATTAAGAAATTTCAATAAAATTACCACTCCAGAGTAATTATTTATATTACTAAATTACCTAAACAAAAAGATAATGAATTACATTAGTAATTTGCCGAGAATGACTAAATTACTGTAATTACATAATAGTAACATCACTGCGACCTCTTGTTCCCGCACCTCAGTGCAACCATGTTAATCTAGTCAGGTTATGACCTCGGCCTCACTTCACGGTTTTGAAAAGTATCTCCGGAGTCCGATCCCCAAACTTCTCTTTTCCGACAGTATGCACTCGCGCAACCAACTAGCTTAGTATCGCAAGCAAATGTGTCACCAACCGTGCATGCACTGCCATGAACAATGCAAGCTAAAACGAACGAGCAATGACATGAAAGGTATTGGTGATGCTACCTCGACGCGAGAAGTTGAACTATACTTCGTTTCACCTTAAAGGCCCGTTCACACACTTGCGCTTGACTACAATTGACTGAGACAAGACCGGTTTTACAGCGAAGCTGTATATGACTTGGAAGACGGATTTTTTCGTGTCGGCGTCCTCACGGAAAAAAACACCTTCAGCGATTGCAGCGGGAAGTGCATATAACGCATACAGCATACAGCACAGCATTCGTTTCAATAAAGAACAAGAACAAAACAAGCATCCAAACCAGATAATTGATGATAAGGCGCTCCTGCTAACAATGCGAAGCACGTAGCACTCACCGCATACGTTTCGCGGTAAAGATTACTGTTGCGCAAGCTGCCTTCGGCGACGGCAGCTTGAGACGTGGGGAGTGACGTCACTAGCCTTTCATATATAAAAGGCTTTCGTACAGTGCATTTACTTTTCTTTCGTCAATCATTTCGTATAGGCAACCTGCAGTGCTGTTTGTTTTGGCGCTACCTAGCGACTCAAGCAAGAAACATTGGGTATGCCTGGGAGTGGCGGCTGCTTTGTTCAAACGTGAGCTATTACTCCGGTGGCACCGCTTAGCCACAGTGTCTGAAGCAAGAAATACTGGGTCGGCCCAGGAAGCCGTGATGGCATAACATGTCAGTACAGCGGAAAATACGGCCCTGGAGGGCCAATCGGAACGTGACTGTGTCACTGAAATGCGCTTTTACTGCGAAGTATCAGGCCATTCGCTGCGTCATACTCCAATATGTGTGCGCTGCGCTCGTATACGTAGCGCCTATCGAGGCCGTCGGCACGCGATGTGGGGCTTATCGTTCACCCTTTGCCAAGTTACAACGAGACAGCGTATATAACCGTGGGCTCTCACTCTGCCGGCGCCGCCTGGCTGTTGCCGGCTGGCTATAGTGCAGTGGGCAATCGTTGCAGGTGATACCACAGCTTCTCTGGCCAACCACCTTCACAGCGTGGATTGGAGCCCCGACTTTTTAAGCCTCTTGCGACTGGTTACGACCGGCTGCGCAGCCATGCAGCCGGTCGTAAGCCGTCGCAAGACGCTTAAAGCCGGTCCTGTCTTGAGGCTGTTTCAGACATTTGCGTTGACCGCGTTGCACCGCGCTGCGTTGTGCAGCACCGCACCTCTGCATTGGCTCGTAAGTGCCGCCATAGCCAGAGCTTGACGCAAGCAGTCTTAACAAGACCCAGTGGCACTCGAACGCAACTGTGTGAACGAGCCTTCAGTCGGTCGCAGTCAAGCGCAAGTGTATGAACAGGCCTCAAGTACAGGAGCAGACGACGCTGTGAGCTGATGAGGTATTGGCCTCATCTTCCCCATGTGCCACCATACTTCCCAGAACGCATGCCCCATGATGACCCATGCCGCCCCCAGGACCGATTCCGACTGTCCACATCGGGCGCCCGCAAGGCAAAGGCGTCCGAGGCGACCTCATTAGCCGACAAGATGGACCCGCATTCGGCGCCACTTTACGACGTCGTCCGGGCCGTCCAAGAATCGAGCTGCTTTCGCCACCACCGGTGCCGCGTCAATCTCTGTCAGGCCACGGACTGTACGTATCGTTCGTGGCAGCGCGCAGCCCCAGAGCAACCACGCGACAGTCGCGTTCGTTACTCGACCAAAGGAAAAGACAGCACACGCCATAAAAGACTGTCGAGCTCCTTTCTTTTGTTTTGAGTCGAATGTCGGCAGTCTCTTCGGAACAAGCGAAAAGAGCAACATTGAGTGCTACATAGTTGGTTTCTTACGACAGGTGGTAGCACTGTGCCAGACTCAATAAATCTCGCGCAATTCGCTCGTTCTGCGAGTCGTCCGCTACACATGCGCAGGTGCACCCCTGCTGTCTATCGTAGTATGCTGGATCGCGGATCGAGGCTTGGTTTTCTTGGGTCAAGTGGCACTAGAGTCCCTGGATCCTGGGAAAGTAGCGCCATTGCCTTCCCTGCCAGCTAGCCGAACACAAAGAAATACTCACATACAGACAACCGAAACCTTCCAAGGCGATTGGTTACTCGGTCTCCGTTGCCATGGCAAACGCCGTTTCGGCCCCTTCAAATCTTCGAAGCTTCCAGAGGGTCGTTCGAATCCAGTCGCACCAAGACCACCACGGAGCATCATCGTACTGAAGGCGTTCCTCGTGTATGCCATCAACTCATCAATCATGCCCATCTCCGCGGTTGTCATTAGAATTATATTGTCCTTCTTGCGTATTTCAAAACAGAAAAATTATTTTCCAATGCTTTTCAGCACAAACATCACATGTGGTGGCGGTACGAAGATGTACGCTTGTTTCGACGGGGTGTGGAGACCAAATTCTCAGTGTACAAGAAACGCCTCTATAAAGCTACCCGTCACCAGCGAATTTAAATTGACTCACCAAGAATGGATAGTTCTAAGAGGAATTGCTCATTTTATGAGTCATGGCGACCATACTTGGCGTTAATTTCCCACGATCCAGTTACTATATGTGGCATTGCCGGCGGCCATTGCTTGACACAAATACATTGAACCCTATGGAGAAAACGTGAAACAGAGAGCTTCCTCTCATTCGTATTATATTTTGAACGACCAAACTTCGACAGTGTTTTTTATGAATGGTGAGAAATACTGAGTTGTGATGTCAGTACTCCCTACACTAAAGTTTTAGGGGAAAATACTTTTCTATCTCCTGTTGATTTCCTCCGCGGGCCCCCATAAAGGGGTATCCGCACGAAGGAGAACTCTCGCGGACGGATGTCGTGACGTCAACATCCCGGGAAACTCCGTCCCCGGCTCCGCCGCGTGCACCTGCAAGAGCTTTCGTGCTGTTGGAACGAAGCCACTCCGCGCCTCCGCCACGGAGAAGAGCGGCGCCGCGAGGCGATCAAAAGGGATGACGTATGTCTCACGTGATGCGCGCGCTCTCCCGGAGGAAGAAGGAGCCGATTTTCTGCTCCTTCGTGTGGATTACCCCGCTAAAGGGGTATCACACGACGAAGCTCTGCGGACGGAGGTCGCGACGTCCCAACAACCGGGAAACTCCGTCCTCGGCTCCGCACACGCGCCTGCGGAGCTTTCGTGCTAACAGTACGAAGCCGCGCCTACCGCCACTGGAGGCGAACGGTGCCGCGAGGCGTCAAAAGGGATGACGTTTGCCTCGCGATGCACCTGCGCGCTCCGCGGAGAAGAAAAGGGGCGGATTTCCTTCGTGTGGATACCCCTTAAGAGTATCACGCAAGAAAATCCGCGGACGGATGTCGTGACGTCAACGACCCTGGAAAGCTCCGTCCCCGGCTCGCCGCGTGCCATGAGGCTTTCGTGCTGTCGGCAACGAAGCCTCCGCGCCTCCGCCACGGAGAAGAACGCAGCGCCGCGAGGCGTCAAAAGGGATGACGTATGTCTCACGTGATGCGCGCTCCGCGGAGGAGAAGGGGCGGATTTCTCCTTCGTGTGGATACCCCTTAAAAGGGGTATCCACACGAAGGAGAACTCCGCGGACGGAGGTCGTGACGTCAACAACCCGGGAAACTCCGTCCTCGGCTCCGCCACGCGCCTGCGGAGCTTTCGTGCTAGCAGTACGAAGCCCCCGCTGCCGCCACGGAGGAGACGGTGCCGCGAGGCGTCAAGAAGGATGACGTTTGCCTCGTGATGCGCGCTCCGCGGAGAAGGGCGGATTTCTCCTTCGTGTGGATACCCCTTTAAAGGGGTATCACACGGCGAGGGACTCCGCGGACGGATGTCGTGACGTGGCAACGACCCTGGAGACTTTCCGTCCCCGGCTCCGCCGCGCGCACCTGCGAGGAGCTTTCGTGCTGCCGAGAACGAAGCCTCCCGCGCCTCCGCCACGGAGAGGAGCGGCGCCGCGAGGGCGTCAAAAAGGGATGACGACTATGTCTCACGTGATGCGCGCGCTCCGCGGAGAGCGGGGCGGTTTCCTCCTTCGTGTGGATGCCCGGCTTCAGAGGGAGATGCCACACCGAAGAAGAAACTCCGCGGACGGATGTCGTGACGTCAACGACCCGGGAAACTCCGGTACCCCGGCTCCCGCCGCGCGCACCTGCGGAAGCCGGTGGCACAGTCGGAACAGAGAGCCTCCGCGCACTCCGCCACGGGAGAAGAGCGGCGCCGCGAGGCGTCAAAAGGGCATGACGCGTATGTCTCACGTGATGCGCGCTCCGCGGAGGAAAGGGTGCAGTTTCTCCTTCGTGTGGATACCCCATAATGGGGTATCCCACGCGAAGGAAAACTCCGCGGTCCGCCGCGTGCACCTGCAGAGCTTTCGTGCTGATGGAACGAAGCCTCTGCGCCTCCGCCACGCAGAGGAGAACGCGCCGCGAGGCGTCAAAAAGGGATGACGTATGTCTCACGTGATGCGCGCTCCGCGGAGGAGTGGCGGATTTCTCCTTCGTGTGGATACCCCTTAAAGGGGCGGTGCAGCGATATTCAATTGGACGCGTTCTGCGCTTTGCACGGAAAGCTTACTGGCACTAGTGGGACTCAAGGATACTCGCACGCAACGCCACTGACCAAGAAACTCCTTTGTTGCGCTGTAATTTCGAGGACAAAACCGAGCGTTTTCATTCAATCTCTCCTTCGCAAAACCTGATGACGTAGCTGGGCGGTAGCAGTACCGCCCAGTGACGATATTTGAATGCGGCTCGTAGATTGGACCCGAGCATTGCGTGGGCACTCGACTTGGGATCGTGATAATCTATAGCTCGGAGAAGAATTTGGGTAGTGTCCCTGTGGTCCAATCCGCTGCAGCGGCGGCGGCAAGCCGAGGCCATATATCCATGTCTGGAACTCGGCGCGTGTCACTGTGCTTTGCCAACCCCAGCGCATGGCTGTGATCCCAACAGTGGCGGCATATAATAGGCTCCAGAATCACGTGGCCGCTTGTTGTTCTGGCTGCGAGTTGAGGGGGTGAAACTATGCTCGTTTTTCTTTATTTTTCACGCGACCCCGATTGCGTGTGGTGAAAAACAAACGGGTATTTCACGAGGTCATTAATGTCAGGGATCGTTCTAAGCTGTATTTGCACAAAATACAAAAATCGTTGCATCGCCCGCTAAGCAGCCAGTGCAACCAGCCTAAAGAGTTCCTTCGATGCAATGCTTACCATGATATTTTTACTTACGAAGAGTCCCAGATTGCGTTTGAGGCATCATTTTTGTTTCCGAACCGAAGAAGTCAATGTCTGATGACAAATATATTCTTGCTCGCTAAAATATCATCTATTTTTAAAACATTTTCACAACAAACTGTGTTCGTGTTCCGAGTTTTTTTCAGAAAGTACCGGGGTTTTGAAGCATGGCTACAACGATCCGTAACAGTCGAGCAGACGAATTCCGCCCATGGCAGCAGACGAAAGAGGTTGGCACGCGGTTTGTGTAATTTAATAACCTCCTCAAGAGTTACTGACGACTGCCAACTCTGTCTCACTATTCCTGCAAAACCTCATAAAAGTTTCTTTTTCAAAACATTTCACACAAGTTTCAAAAACTGAATTTGTAATAATTTCACGCACATACTTGAACTTGCTGCGTTGTCAACTAATGGCTGCCAAAAGTGCCATTATGTACTTTCCCTTACTTTTTTTGTAATGTGTACAAGTCTGCGTAGTAGCACAGAAGACGCGGAGGCACAGGGCAGAAAACACTGCCTGTCTGGGAGGAAACGTTCCCATAACATCGTTGCCGTTGCTAAATGGTTGCGGAGTTGGATTGCGACAGGTTGCGAGTTGTGGAGTTGTGGCGAATTGCAAAGACGGCCATCTCAGCGCATATATACTTAGCACTACTGGCACTACTCCAGAACTTCTCTGTATCTAGCTAACGGCTTCGTTTGCTCGTTTGACAAAATTATAGTGCCAAAAACGTCGATGCAACGAAGGTGCTCTGCGTGGTTGGATTGGGAGAGTGAATTGCAGGCGACCTCGCGGCCGCTGACGCTAAATCGGTCCTACATCGTTTACTAAACAACGCGTTAGACGTGTCCGACAAACGAAATCGAAAGATGAGGCGGGAGGGTGGTACTTTCCTCCCGTCTGTCTGGAGAAGGAGAACAACGTCTCGTTCTTCTCTTAAGCGCCGTTCACACATATGCAACCGAGTAAGACCGAGAGAGACCAGACCGGTCTTTAAGCCTCTTGCGACGTCTAAGGACCTGCTCCGCTGCAGCGCATCCGGTCCTAAGACGTCGCAGAAGCTGTTAGGGTCTAGGGGTTTATTCTACATATATTCACTCCACGAGCTATTTTCCGACCGTTGAGTCCTAACTTCCTTCTTCTCCCTTGTGTCCGACCTGGCGCACGCTCTGCTGTCCCATCGCATGGTCCCCGTGAGCAACAGTGACTTGATGTGCCACCCACTGGGCAGGGCATGAACTCCGTGCCCAGCACGGTGTGGCCGCGCGACGGGTACGTTCTGTGCGTAGCCGTCGCACGCACAGCCCGCACCTTCACAGCTTAAATACCGGTCTGGCCTCTCTCGGTCTTACTCGTTTGCAGATATGTGAACGGCGCTTTCCTCTGTCTCCTGGATGCGCGTCAGTAGAGAGCAAAACGCGCCTTTGCAACTTTTAGAGCGCAGCTCTTAAGTTCCATTCACACAATAAAGCGGCGTTCACACATATGCGACCGCGTAAGACCAAGAAGACCAGACCGGTTTTAAGCCTCTTGCGACGTCTTAGGACCGGATGTGCTGCCGGTCTGGTCCCCTCCTCGGTCTTACTCGGTTGCATATGTGTGAATGGCGCTTTCAGGCGCCTTTTTTCAGGTTGAGCGGCGTCGCCGTTGGCGTTGGCGTAACCACGCGCGTTGCATTATGAAAAAAGCTACCCGCAAAACACTCAAAGAGCCAATCACTGCGACCTAGGAAATCAGCTCAGCGAATGATGAAGGTGGAACATCCGTTTAGACCTAAAAATGAAGTCTGCGCTGGGGCATTACGCAATGCAAAACGTCATGCTTGCATTGCGTAACGCAAGAGCGTAATGCCGGAGCGTAATGCCAGAGCGTAATGCCAGAGCGCAGACGCTCCAAGCGAGCTCCCATTTCGGCGGCTGAGTCAACCAGCCAGCCGGCCGCATCAGCTAGGCAAGCCGATCCTCGAACAACTTCACGGCTGTCAACTCGGAAGCTGATTGGCCGGCACCGCGCCGTACGTTTCCGGATATGTCACGCCGAAATACGCCGAAGCGCCGGGATCTGTCTCGGTCGGATCACCGAATACGCGCGTATTTACGCCGACCTCGAGGCGTCGAGGAAGCGCTCGTCCCGACGCCGGCTATCCGTCGGGATAAGGTCCGCCGAAACGCCCGTAAATACGTCGCTAAATACGCCCTATGTGGTTCGGCCTTAAAAAAAATGGTACAAGCGAAATGTTTTTGACATAGTCAGTAAAACAACCTACACTAAAGCTGTTCGTGAAGTGCGAACGCTTGAGAAAGGGTGACTGCCTCTTCTTTCTGTAGCAAACGTTTCCACACCCTTTTGCGCTCCCTTCAACATATGAAGGGTAGTCCCATGCAAACGCATCCTTAAGGACGCGTTTGCTAATTTTATTTTCTTAGACACTAATTTTATTTTTAAGAATTCTTAAAAATAAAATGAGTGCCTCGCTCAAAATGAGATTGATGAAGGCGTGTAAGCCATAGGTGCAAATCTCTTAAAGAGTCATTTTACACCCTAAAGGGTGTAAAATGTCTTAGTGTTTATGGTTCGCACGACGCAAAACAGGACGGCTTATTGACAAGATCCACGTTTAACCAACTTTCCAACCGAAGAGCAAGCACTTATTTTTTCGATCATTTTGGGGACATTAAACGATATGGACTGCTGACACTGCTATCAGGATGCTACTGACACCGAATACTCGAGAAAAGAATGGGACGATGCTGTGCAAAAGACAACATGAGACCCCTCCCCCTTCGAGTCCCGAGCTCATGTTTGCCGAGACCGGGACCCTGCTCCGAATCTCGGGTTACCACCGAAATTGATCGTCAGCAGCCCGGTTTCACAGCGACTCCGTGCCCGGCCTTATGCGGATCTCTTCCTTAGTCGATGCACTTCAGAAAGTGGTTGCCCAGAGCCAAGGGCCCTCTGCCAGTTATATTGGTTAGGAGTGTGAGTGAATTGGAAAGACGCTACACGCGCAATGTGACAGTATATAGACGTTTTCTGTTTGCTCTCGTTCCCAGTCACGTGGGCTCTATATCTGGTGTGCGGGACGAAAAAAATAATAAAATATTTCAACCTGGAATATATGCGACAAAATATAGGTGAGGCGAAACGAAAATGTCTGACAATTACGCATTTTTCGTAGACACCGTCCAGCGGCACGGAGAGATCAAAACGATGTGTTTTACCGCGTACCAGAAATGACGACATTCAAGATGGCCGCCGCCCTTGCGGAAAATGGCGTGGCCCAGAAACACAAGGGAACACTTTTCCTGGTGGAAAAGGGGGTTCAGTTTAACGGGTGGCGCCATCTTATGGGGAATTTTCGCTGCTCTGGGGCGGCCCGGGGGCGGCCGTCGATCGTTGGATCCCGATCTCGTGCTCGAGTGTCCGAAGCTACTTTCCGAACGCTGTGGTGCGGAGCTCGTGCTCAATCGCTCGGCGGCTCAGTAGCCTGACCCTCGGCGGCCTCCTTTCGGCCACCAGCCGCGCGGGACTGGTCGCGACTGACAAAACGAACGGCACCTGGCGGGAGAACACTGTACTCGGCCGGAACAGGCCGCTCTTCGCGGTTTCTGCTCGTCTCGTCTGGCTTCACGTGTTTACGTTGTCGGTGGTTTGCGCGAGAGAACGGTTACAGCACCGGTGGCTGTGTCGTAACCGTAGTATCGCCTTGTGACCCGGAAGGCTGCCTCTACGCGACCTACGGAACCGCGGCGATGGTCGAGCATTCGATGCGTGTGTCAACGTTCCTCGGCAGCACCGTAAGGGACCGATGCGGGCGGTCCGCTCGCATTCCTCGAAAAGTCAAGCTCTGGAAGCGCGCTTGCCCCAACGCACGACACATCGCCGCAGGTTCAGGCGTGGCGAATATAGCGGGGCGAACCATTGAGTCCAATTCCCGCTGGCAATGCTCCAGCGTTGACCACGTTGGCTTGCTTGTGGCCTGGCGACCTGGATTCGACCGCCATATTTGGCCGTGGTGGCGTCCTACTGAGTCGCCACAAGTCGCGACCAGCAATCGACCGAGGCGCCTCCTATTCACTGCCCCGGATTCGCCATTCGACAATGTCGAATCGCCAGTGCCGCGCACGTACCGCTTAAAGTAATGTCACTCAGCAGGATTTGTAATCGCGTTTTTGTGTGATCGCAGGCGTGAGTTCAGATGCACGCGTTCGGGTGCACGCCCGTTGGCGGCGAGCGTGTCGACTTACGTGCGCCGGTATCTGTATTTTTTTTTTTACCACTCATTCGCTGATCTAGACAGCATTCCGCTTTCTTTTTTAGATTTGTTCGTTGTTACGAAAATACCTGAGAGTTCTATCATTTATTTCACTAATGTCCAGACGCAGCCGATGCTCTACGAGCTGACGGGACCAATCAAACAGTGCCAAAGGTGCAAGTCACTCGGAGCCTTCCTGAACACGATTCGTTCAGCGATGGTAAAACACGCACAGAAACATGAGCAACACCATGGTGGGTCAATTTTGACTATGTAGGATTGGTCCGATTAGTTCGTAGCGTGGGATGGTCCGGAGTGGAGATGAAACATAGTACAAGGCTTTTTTACAAGAAGTGGGACGCTATAAAAGCAATAGAGCAATCGTACACTCCAAAAGCAACGCAATACGTGCTCCTCGTAATAAACGTAATCTTTAAAAAATAGAGTAAAAATAGTTCGCATGCACGTGAGTTCAGCAGTTATTTCCAAGCTCCTAGATTGCGTCGTCGATCAGCATTGTGGCCGATAATTGCCATACAAATTTAAGTTAATATATGTTTTATGAACTAAAACTCCTTGAACGAATGCACGCTCCGCACTTCCTACCAGTACCGACAATCATTTTGTGAAAGCGCGAGGCAAGCACTACGAAAGAGCTGGAGACCGGCCTGCCTCAGAACCAACTAAGTCGCATCTGAAGGAACAATTAAACCCGCAAAAACATTTTGTTTGTTGTTAAGTGATGTGGATAGGACGAGTAAGTAAAAAATAATAATCCCCCCTCAACCTAAAAAAAAAATTGTTTAACGCGCTATTTGTGCTGCAAGCCAAAGTGTGATCTAGAAGCGATTCTGACACAAATTTCGTCACGTCGACTGAAAACAACAAATACATGTTTTGTAATCACTCCTGTACTCACACACGAGTTTCTGTGGCTGTGCAGCGAAAGGTACGGGGTGCATGCGATTGTCACCGATGAAATAGAGGCGCTCAAGATGAGTCCGGCGACTTACGTGTCGGCAAGACAAGAAACTATGCAGGCGAGTTTGTTGGGAAATATAACATAACCCCGCGACAAGGAGTATTGGTTGTCTGCTTATTTGATTTCTTCTTGTCTCAGGGCTTAGATTATAAGGTAAATGTTACGCTAAAATGCTTCTTTCATTTAATTGGATAAAGGTTATTTTGTGACATACACCTCTCCTATCCAGGAACTTAAAAAAAAAAGATAAAAGGGTTCTTGCAAAAAAAGGAAACGAATTAGGAGTGTGAATTTTAGAGTATTTTTATCCCATGAATCTGAATATCACTTTTCGTTTTCCCTGAAGATGTAACTAAATGCGAGAAAACACAAAAAACCACCGACCAGACGTTTCGTCATACTGGGATCTTTCGGCAGCCAAGCGCGTGTCGCTCCTGTGGGCAGACCGTGCATTTGCAAGCTTGCCAGGTATATCTCCACGCACTGACACCAGTCGTAACGTCTTTTTCTGCCCTTTCTGAAAATAGCAAGATTGCGCGTGCATATATTTTTGATAGGCGCTGAAGATGCGCGAGAGCAGAGATTCGGAAAACTCCTGAATATGACGTGACGCTCCGGGAAGGAGGGGCTTCAGCGGTGTTTTGAAAATGCTTTTCTGCAGCCTCCGTTCCCTAAACCGAAAAGTAATCTCGATATTCGTTATCCTGGAGGCCAAATGAAGACATTTTAAGTGTTATTTTCTTAAAAAGAGAACCGTTTCAGTTTCCCTTTAAGTACTAGCATAAATAGAAGTGCGAACTAACAATTTTTTAATTAAATGAATAATTTAACTGCCGGCTCGACTCACTCTCCAATGACTTGCCACCTTGCTTAGTAAACCAGCTAAATTCGTAGGGTATATTATGCACGGCGATGCCTTCCGCCCCCCCCCCCCCTTCCTTTCTCACTGGTGGCTGGCGCGGTTAGCTCAATCGTGTGTCTAAGAGCAAGCTCAGACGATCTGCACGCAAGCATGCACGAGAGCGCCGTTCGAAATATTCAGGGTCTCTCGAATGTTCGTCGATCATCGGGACAACAAAATAGGTAGATCAGCCATACACACGGCGATCCCATTACAACAAGATGGCCTTCAGATGCTGCGATGGGGAAACGAGAACGTGAGCTGATGGACGCCGGCAGGATTCTCAATTCGCCTTCGATAAGCGAGTCTCTTCTTTTACGACATGTAATCCTCGACATTCTCAGGGTAAACAAAAGCGTCCTGCATGCATAGCATTTAGAACGCCTTTACTCACGTAAACTCGAAACTACAAACTCGCACACATTACACACGGCACCGAACGATTTGTCCGTGATTTGGCGCGGGAATTGCCGGTCGGCCGCTGTGCATGCAATGGCAACTGCAATGCTTCTTGTCGCGACTGGGCCCGGCGCTCTCGTTTCGCAGCCGCGTCCCTTGCTCCCCCTCCCCTCCCTCCCCCTCTCTACCTTGCTGCGGCCACCGTTGTCGCTTCTGCGCCGATTTGGTGGTACACAAGGCCCGCCAGCAAGAGCCTTCATAGTACGTGTAGTCATCTTTGCTGTCACCGAAGCGCACGCTGTGGAAAGTCTCCAATTTCATGAGTAGTGGCCAATTGCACGCTCAGCAGCTCTACTCTCCACGCTTTGAGGCTGCTCTGACTCCCGGTCAGTCTCGAATCTCCTCCAACAATTGAAAAAGCGAACTCCGCTGGTGGCAACAACAATGGCTACTGCAAGGTTGGCTGAAAAGATGGGTTGTCAAATTGCCTTCGAGTGGCTGCAGGCACACACTGGTATATTGAGGAGTGAGAGGGCTGATGCCCTTGCGAACAGGGCACACATATTTGAGTCGCCAACAATCTCCATTCGGCGGTACAATGAAGCCGTCGCTTCATCCGCGTATACTGCCTAAAGCGCCACCCTCACCCAGGAGTGGCGAATTGTCATCCTCCCCCGATATTCTTGGGAAAAAAAATCTGAGGAATGAGGCATACTTATTGAGGTCGAACCGTAGGAATTCACCCGATTCACTCTTTTTGCAAGCTCCAATGGGTGAATGGTCCCAACTGCCAATGCTGCGGGGACAGAGAGGATACCGGACACGTGCTTCTTTTCTGGTCTGAATATGCAGACGAGCGGAAGGGACTCTACCCTTGGTACGCAGCCAATGGTCCTCCCTGCTCGACCGTCGAAGATGAAGATCTTTTTCTAACTGCACCACGCGGAACGTATGACACAGACTTTAAATTCATCCTGAGTCGATAAACACGTCAAACAGAAATATTCTTTATGTTAAAACTGGGGGGGGGGGGGGGGGGGGCGCTAGCAGTCGCGTCCATTATAACTCTCAAGGGTGTGCCGATGGCGCATTCACCCAAATGGGCAAGGGAGAACCGATCTTTCGGGGAATTCGGCCTCGTGGTTCCTTGTATCCGGGAGGCCGACGCCATTGGTGACGACGACTCCCACGGCCTGCTCGAAGCTAGACTTAGATAGGTATATAGGGAACCCCAAGGTTCCCACAGACGTCACGACCCTACCGACTAATCAGGAGTTTTCCGTCACAACGCCACCAACGCCGGCTTTTCTGCGATGCGAGCTCCTTAAAGGGGTCCTGCAAGGACTTTTTTACTGGTTCTTAATTTGCACCGAACCTGGAGCGCACTGAACGTAGTAACTTAATTAAACTTTTCTTTTCTCAAATTTCGCTTTATTTTTAAAGTTATAGGCAAATTAAAATTACAAAAACTAGCGAAAAATTACCTCCTTCATGACGTCCTTGGTTGCTGTGAGTGGTCGTGAACTAGCGGAGGGGTAATGAGCTCAGCGAGCGCTCACGGCTGCCGCACTCCGTGTCGACGGCTCGAGAGGGCGCCACTAAAGCATGATCTGGATAGGCTGTATGAAGCGGGCAGCCAGAACCGGCTCGCATTGCATTTGCTGCGCGATTAAACACTAATTCGGCATGTCACTTCATTGGCCACAAACGCAGCATTCGCGCTGGCCATACCGCGCCAAAATGCGAAACCGCCAACCAAAGCTGCTCGCCGAAGGCCTTGGGAACACTCGGAATCGGTCAGATCCTCCAGTCCGTACGACCGCAGCGCCGCCGCGTACATCCGGGACCTTTCTACGCTCGCCGCTCGTTGGCGCCTGATCCCACTACAACTCTTCTAGTATGCGCCGCCTTTTCCACCGCTTGGTGGGGTATGTCGACGGGTCATTTCTTGTTTCCGTACTTTCTAAACTGCATTTGGTTCTCTTCTGATCTAGAACTAGTGAACAAAAACTAATTTTATAAATAATTGAAACGGTTCGCGCCACTTATATTTTGTATTTCGACAAAAAAGAAGCTTTCAGCGACTCTGACCAGTAGTAAGCCCAGGACCAAAGACGTCACATTTCGCGCGCTTTCGGCACCGCGGGTCGCCCCCGTAGGTGGAGGAGGTTTCCGCGTCGTCCGGTTTAAATATGACGCACTGATATTTAGTTACTCTCCGTGCCCGCTGGCTTGCCCGAAGCCCGAGGGACGTGGAAACCGCAAAAAAGGTAGACGCTTAAATATGAGTGCAGGGCCCCTTTAACGATGTCGCGTTAATAAATCTGACGACCACGAATATGCGTGAATTCAACCGGAAGTGCCTCCTGCACGAGCAATCGTGACCCGACGGTGTCCGGTTTCCCATTTGACGGCACCTATACAAGTTCTCCGACGAACCAAGCAGCCAGAAAACAGATGCAAAATGATCTTCAAACCTTTCCCAGCTCTTTTGGTACAGCCACCGTGGTACAGCCCTATACACTGTTTCACCTTGTGTTGTACCGCAGGAAAGGCTACAAGCGCGAGCTTCTTGCTTATGGCACACCACGGCGGTACAAGCTCTCGTGCACCAATGGCAGCTGCCAACGCTATGAGCTCGCGCTTCTAGCCTTCGCTGCGGTACAACATAAGGTGAAACGGAGTATATAATCGCGGCGTTTTGACAAGAACGCAGGTTTCAGTCTGGTTTCTTCCAAAACAACACAGGAATTTCCGTCCCGCATGGCGACTTCTGCCCACAGCCCCAGACCGGAATTGCACCCAACGCGCCACCACCGCGGCGTGACGTAGCAGAATCGAGGTGATGTACATATTTATCTCACAACTTCTTATTTATACGGTGTATGAAGAGAACATTTTTTTTTTTAGAGCACTGTTTTTAGGCTTTTATTTCCGCGTATAGCGCCGTCACCGTCGCCGTCGGCGTAACCGCTTCGCTATAGATTTAGCGGAAAATTGAATTAGTGTTGAGGTCACGTGACGACAATTTTCCCGCTAAATCTTGCGGGGAAGTGAATTTGTTCATGGGTGACGTGACATGACGTCATAAGACGTCACTTCCCCCGCTAAATTTAGCGGGGAAACTGAATTGCTGTTTAGGTCACGCGGCGCCAATTTTCCGGCTACATTTAGCGGGAAAACTGGGAGGAGGGGTTGGTACGGAGAAGGAAAGGAGGGAGAAAGAGGAGGGGAAACCTCCGTACCCTCCCCCTCTTCCTCAAAAGCTGCGTTCTAATTTCGAATTAGAGAGATTTGTAAACGTCTTTAATTTTTTTATTTATTTTATTGATCTTACATATCCGATTGGAGATTCTGCAGGGATGGGCAAAAAACAATCATTACACCCAATACAGTGAGAGAAGAATCAACAGGGTCAGCATTATGCATATTATACCATTCAAAATGTCAACTCGTTCAGGTGTACATGAAAAAGAAACTTAAAATCACGATGCATATCACGTTTACACAGCAGGGTCCACCGAGCACAAAGCAAAATATTATAAGAAAAATGACGATAAAGCTTGCGTGCAAAGGAGGCACAACATCATTGGGCAGAGAATTCCAGTCAAGTATTGTCCTGGGGGGAAAAATAAACATGGCTACTGTACAAGCATGTACAAGGGACAAAGCGTCCTGCGTCCTAGAGGGTGTTGTGAAACGATTTTCGACCGTCCAGTCCGACCGCCACAGATGCACGGTCTTGAGCGTCGTCGCCAGGTCGTGCCGGTGAGATGAGCCCGGAAGCAAAGTGAGAGGCGCCATGGCCCTGGACCTGGGGTCGCCAACGTGCCCTCGTACAAGGGAACGACGTGGCCTTCTACGAGGGATCATCGAGTTGAACGACGCCAATGTCATCACGACACGTCATTACCATCCGGCCCTTCTACTTGCTGCTTCTGTCTGGCCTCGACGCACAGCGCCCCGACAGCTTTGGGAGGCTCCTGGATAAAGGAGGGGGCTCTGCGCCCTTTTCCCAGCTTGGAGCATTTATGGGATTACTTCCCTACCGCACCAAATTCAAGACGCCTGTGCTTAGGGAGAATTGTCTTTCTTCCTCCATCCGGACTTTGATGAAGCCGTTGACCGCCGAGATTGACCGGCGACACCGTGACCAAGCACGTCTGGCCCTTCGGTGTGCGTGACGCGAGTGGCGGTGTGTGAGGGAGAGGAAAGGGAGTGCCTGGACGTTAAAAACAATGGAACAACACCGCTTTGGTCGAGGCCTCAACCATGGGGATTGCCTGCTAGAAATATGGGTAAATGCGAAGCTATATAAAGCAGCTGCAGGCGGCTGCTAGCGTGTGTTCTCAAGTAGTCTCAAGATGAACCTGTCCATGAGTAAATAAACAGAGTTATACGAGAGACCCTTCCTGCTCCCTGGTCCTTCTCGATTCCTGCGTCCCGATGAGGTCCTGCCCTGGCTTGGCTCCCTACCATAACCAAAGTCCCGGACAACCGCTCGGTCGGGACAAGGGGTAGCGCGAGGGGGGCGACGGAAAATGTGAAAATTCTTGTCCAAATATGAAGATATGGCCTCCTCTTTCCTCCTTCAATGCCTCTTTAATATTTTTTTCATTTTTTTATGGAGAACATTATTACAAGTGGCTGCTGTCCTCTTTAGTTGTTTGCTCAATAAAGCGGAAAGAAAACACATGCGATGAAACTTTTACGCAGCTTCGCGTTCTGAAGGAAGCCCGCCAGTTTAATGCGGAAGCTTAGAACTTGCGCGGTGTAAACAACTCAGGTGTAGAAGAGCCAGCTGTTTACTGTCAACAATATCCTTTAAGGATACTGCTCACGCCCTTAGGCACACATCGTAATCCCCAAGTACCGGAAGAGTGCCGTTGCGCTTTGTACCCCGTTGCACATCCCAAGACAATTGGAGGAGATAAGTAGCTTTTGTAGTTGTAAAGCCGTAAAGTGGCTGACTGTTCTGTCCGTTCTAGACTGTGTAAAACGAGCTTAATAGCTCGGCAACGTGTTTCTTACTTTCGAGATCAGGTGGGTGTTCGTTTTTATGAGTTCTTAAATTGTGCGAGAGCTACCACTTCAGGGAACCCTTCAAACTAACAAAGGGAAGCTTAAGAAAACACTTAAGTACTTTTTGAAGAAAAAAATAATATGTGGGTGTTTTTTTTTTGTATAATAGGTGTCAGTTAACAATATAACTAGTTGCAGATTACAATACCGCTTATTGATCTCAGGGAAATAAAAATCATGCACTTTATTCACTCGCGTTCTTTTTTTTTTAACGAATAGAGATTACGATCGTTATCATTATACCTAGTTTTCGGCACGTTGCGCATTGTATTTTGACAAAGACGCAAAATGGTGCAAAGGGCGTAGTAGGAAGTTTCCGTAGACCGCGCTTCCCACTCCGCTAAGCCCCTCCGCCACGAAGAAGACGCTAATGCGCCTGCGTGCCGATGGCCTTGACTGTAGAGTTCCGGGCAGCGTAGCGTGTTGGGAGAGCTTTGCGGGGCGGCGAAAGCGATCTGCGAAAACTCCCTAATATTGAAATTTCGCTTCGAAACCAGCAAACTGTATGTATCATCGTCTTTCGCCTGACCCAGAGTGATGTGTCCTCCAGACTCCGTCGGACGGATGGATGGATCGATGGATATCAATCGTATGTCCTCTATAACGGGCGGTAGCTTACGCCACCTCGGCGCGGCGGGCCGTCCCAACTCATCTCCATCGCGCTCCACTCGTCGGCGCAGTGTTGCCAGATCTACTGATTTATCAGTAGATCTACTGATTTCGTTCCAGGTCTACTGATTCACTGAAATAAAAGAAAATCTACTGACTTTTTTTTAGTAAACATATTAAAATTTATTATTTGGCCCCTTCAGTTCCCAGGGTCACCCATCAAAGGAAACTCATATTCTCCCAGAATTGAAGCACTGGCTCTATGGCCCAGAAGCCCGTCGACAGTTTGGCCAGTCTATGATTTCGCCGCCGTAATGTACCTCTCCCGAGTGAGCCATTCAGCCCGCGGTGCAGAGCGAGAGGCATGAGAGCATGAGCCTGAAGTCTCGGCTGGTCCGAGCTGAGAGGAGAGGGCCGCCATTTTCATTCATTCGCCCGGCGGAACGCATGGGATCGACATCCAAATTTCAGTTCTTTACTTTTATTTGGCAGGCTCTGGCAAGAAAATGATATAATGTTATTCCTCGGTGGCTTAAAAAGCTAACGAATTAAGTTTCTCTACGTTTGAACGCAAACTTTGGATCAGGCGAAAGCCGAGTAATTCACGTATACCTAACTAAAGTTTACCTGTTTTATGAAGGACAAAATAAAATGGCACAATAAATGTTTCAGCATTGATTAGTGTTGCGATTTCGAGGATTATTCTTTGAAATCGAGACTGAGCCGCTTTTGGATATCAACAGATGAGTGCGACAGTGCGACATCCACCTGTCGCTATTATTGGAACGAAACCAAAAGAAGACGTTCCGGCAAGTGCGTGCGTACTGTACATGTCCAATGGAAGTCCTCTGCAAGCTGCCATCTTTCCTTACTGGGCTGTGGAAGGTTTTTGACGCAATGCTGTTGGCGCGGAGCAACGTTGGCGCGGAGCACTGTTGAGGCTACGCGTCGTCTGCTACGGGCTTATTTCTTTTTCGGTCTTGTTTTTTTTCTTTTTTATTTGTGTATATTATTATGGTATTTATTACTTTATACTATTTCTTCGAAGTGTGGTTTAATAGAAATAGCAAAACATGGCAAAACACAGATTTCGTAGAATCTACTGATTTTTGTGCAAATCTACTGACTTTTTGGGGATCAATCTGCTGACTTATTTTTTGTCCGTCTGGCAACACTGCGTCGGCGTCACGTGTCGTAACGTCGACGAGCGCACGCGCCCGATCGCGTTGGTTCACTCTGGCTACGAATGGGACTCTACTCCAGCCTCATACGCAACGCGACGTAGCCCAGCATAGCTCAGCGCGCGTCGGCGTAGCTCACGTCGGCGTACCCCGCACACTGACGACGGTGGCTTTCCCAGAAGCCATGGCGCGAGCGCAATATTCGAAAATCTGGATGTCGGGGCCAGTCGGAGTGTAGCGAGACGTTCGTTTCTGCGATCTGAACCTGTCGTTCTTGTCGTGTGTCTTGTGCCGCTATCGTGTTCCTGTGTTGGTGTGCATATCCATACTTGTGTAGTAATTCATTACTGTAATTGAGGTACTGTAATTTAATTACTTTTCTTTGTAATTTGTAATTGTAATTAATCACTTTCGGCTAAAAAGAATTGTAATTGTAATTTAATTACTCTCTAGCGTCAGTAATTGCTACATTTCAGACACAATTCAAATTACAATTTGCAAAACTTTGCGGCGCCGACTGAACCTCTCTGAAAGCCCCAGCGCTCGCACAAGCAGTCAAGCTCTCGGTGAAACACTCACACACAGATACAAACTCACACACATGCACAACGTAAATAGCGTCGCATTGTTTGTTGTTTTGTTGCTTACACTGCGGGCTGAGAGACAATCCTCTTTGGAGCCTACCTCAACGGCGCCGTGTAGCGCCGTCAGCGGTGCGAGAAGAAAACAGTAGCGTAAACATGCAAAAATATTGAGAAAAAAAAATATTGAGCTTCAGCTTTCAGCCGAGGTTGCGAATTTTAATTGTCTATGAAGTTATTTTTCTTTTCTTTTTGACAGTTTTCTTACGTCCCTCTTCCAGTGCTGTCGCATATGAGTATCTTTGTATTATTTTAGAATTTATTTCATGTTGGTTTTTCCTTCGGATATTATTTGCACTAAACACTTTGGAGACTGACATCGCAGCTGTAAATATTATCACCAATTATTTGGGAGCCGGATTCGGTGCTTATATATTTCTGAGTTATTATAATTTACACTACCATGATGTTTATATGTGAACGTCGTCGTATTAGCGCGTGTGGATTTTACTTTTTATATTAACACTCGTAAAATATTCCTATATGACTAAAATTGTCACATTTTTATTTGTTGGCTAACTAAAGTCTGTCAACACAATTTTTCCTTTAGCGATTTGGCGTCTTGCAGCGTATCAACTAATTTATTATTATTTATTAAAAATGTAAGAACGTAGTACTTCATTTCCCCATACCGTCAAGTTGTATTATGAATTTAACAAAATTCATAAAAAGAAAAGTACAATACGTGAACATTGGAGTAAGGAATAACAAATACGTTGCATTCTATACAACTCGTTTGAAAGTCATAATGGCCCAAGTCGGGTCACTCTCAGAAGTAAGTAATTGTAAAGTAATTTCATTACCTTTTAAAAGTAATTTGTAATTGTAATTAATTACTTTCAGGAAGTACAGTGATGTCTCGTTAATATGGACACCTCCGTTCCTGTAACAAATCGTCCATAATGTGAGTTGTCCGTAATAACGAGACAAAAATGCATGTATTTTCCCAGTTTGTCCCTGAAAGTAATGTCGACATAGCGGGGCATCCAGATTAACGGGGTCCATACCCCGTTAATATGGATGCATGGCAACGAGACATGACTGTAGTAATTGATAATTTTAGTTAAACTACTTTTGAAGCAAAGTAAGTATAATTGTAATTAAATTACATTTTGGAAGTAATTTACCCATGTATGGCATATACGTTCGTGAGAACGACTTGGCGAGTGTGTGCGTGGACGTGGACTGCTCCGAGGATGCTTTACCCCGAGACGCTTCGTATATCCTAACGCGCGGGACTCACATGCACGTTGAGCAGGCAAAAGTTTGAGCTCGAAGACGCACCGAAGGTATGAGTTAAGAATTCAGGATAACCTAGTGTGCGGTGCTATATATAATCATGTGCTAGACGTACGCACTGGCAGCCGTCCCCGATCAAGCAACAAGCGCCGACGAATCTACGCGGAACGGCGAACCCACTGAAACATCTGCTATTTGGCCGGCCAGAAATTTTCAACTGGGCTGTTTCAGTTTGTAAACGATAGCCAGCGGTATGCGATGAAAATGGGACTGAATCCTATATTGTTTGTATGGGCTCCGTAAAGTGCCCTAGAATTTCGAGCGCGTAGACTGCGTAGTTTAGGCATCGCAAGCTGTCTTCCGTGCTAGTTTCTTGAGTACACGTGAAAGGCTGACTATGATGACAGCACACTGGCCAACTGTCAGAAAGAGGTCGCAGTGGAATATCGAGTGCATCGCTTCCATCAAAGTATTCCGGCGGATTCACCGGAGAGGATTTGACAGAACTCCGGAACCTTCCAAGCGGCTAGCTTCGACAAACGCGATGTTGCGATTTGTTTTTCTTTTTTGTTTTTTCCGTCGACATTTGTGTGACGTTTTGGAGAAAATAAATGCTGGGGTCCACTCGTTATTCTCATCATTTTCTTGTTTCCGGACTGCTAACCACTGCCCAACATTCCTGCCTGGAAGCATGACCACACGACACGGATGAACCACACACACCGATCGCATGATTTGTACCGACCAGGATATAGAAACACGCTGAGCTTGACGATCCGTTTGCCATGTCGTTTGGCGCTGGCTCGCGTTGCGTTTGTCGACCGTTGGAGTATAAACAGCCTTATCCGCCGAAGGATTTCTTACTCTCACGACGCCAGATTGTGAACGCACATGACGCCCGATTGTGAACGCAAACAGCTGCTGAAACGTAGTTCGTTCGAGGCAGCGGCAGCTTGGGACTACTTGAAATGCGGAACCACTCCGCTGATCCGTCCCGCGCGCGCGGACTTTCGTCGACCGTTTTATTCGGGGAATCTGCCTCGAGAAAGGGCGTTTTTGTCACCTTTGAACATTTCTGGAAAGAAAGAAATAGGCCGCGCATGACTGTAACATTTAGATTTTTTGGGATGCTTTCAGCGTGTAGATCGCGTTACCACCATCAAATGACGATCTCAGAAACAACTTCAGTGCACCTTTAAAGGGGTACTAAATCGAAACTTAAAATATACCTTCTACGTTCAGAAATAAGTTAAACGCGGTCTACTCTATCTGCTAATGACAATCTCACGCCCGTGTTTCAAAACGAATGGTTGTATTTTTTTTTTTTTTTTTTGCTAAATGTTTTGATTCTGGCGAGCGCTTCAATATCAGCCATCGAAGAGCGTGTTGCGTCTCGGGATATCCGTCGCGTTCGGGACGTCATCGGCCTCCCTATGACCAAGCGTGCCGCAGTTATGAGCATTGACAATTGGAGGCGTCAGCGCGTTACTACCTCGCTTAGTCAGAGTGTCCAAGGGCTGGAATATATCACCGGGAGATTGCGGAGCCGGCGGAGTCGTGCGCATGCCCTGCTTCGCGACTTGGCCGATGTGGCGACATCGGTAACGTCGGTTTCGGGTGCGAACTCGCTGCCCTGCCGCTGTCCACCTTAAAGCACTGCTTGTCAATCTGTTGTACGTTCAGACCATACTAAACAAAAGGTGATAAAACCTCTGGTTCGGGAACAAACACTGAACCAGACTTGTACCGTACGCATTACAAGTAATCAAATTACTTGTAATCGATTACTTTTTGGAGTAATTTTGTAATCAGTTGATTACTTTTATTAGGCAGTAATCACAAGAGTAATCTGATTACTTTTTGAAGTAATAAAATTA
The DNA here is from genome assembly GCA_037355805.1 of Ixodes ricinus. Lineage (NCBI taxonomy): Eukaryota > Metazoa > Arthropoda > Arachnida > Ixodida > Ixodidae > Ixodes > Ixodes ricinus. The sequence goes on from JAZHYW010023742.1 coordinate 57,297, forward strand.
CTTGTAACCGTTACTATTTTTCCACGGGACACCCCCCCCCCCCCCCCCCGGCACACGCCTGTTTTTTCTGAAATGACAAAAATAAATTTTTTTTTTTTCGAACGGAAAAAAGAAAGATTTTTGCGGAGCTATAGGAAACGAGGTCAATCCCTTTCTATGTACAGTTTCTGTGGAATGTCCGTTTTTTTTTTTTTCGAGCTGGGACTGGGAGTGGGAAGCCCCAGGGAAGCCACAGTGCGTGACAAAGGCCATTCAGGGCGAAGTTTGAGGGAGCAGAATGTAGCTTTGTAAGTCCTTCGTTCAAACTAGCCCCCTCACGCACACACACACAGAAATAAAAAAATAAAAAAAAATCCTGCTTAGGGTACCTACTCGCAGCCCGTAGGAGAACCAGAACCGAAGAATGCCTAAAGCGGATGCAAAATATAACAAAGCCATTTGAAATATTTCCCCATTTCCCCTACGTGGTCTTTGTAACAAGCAATGTTTCGAGTTGAGAAGTGGTCGGGGCGATCTCTTCCGCTAATGGATACTACACATGATCCGTTTCAAATCCTGGAGCTGCTGCTCTTTTGTATAACATGCGAGCTCATCCACATGTGAATAATAAAATGAGCGACGCAAAACTTTGAGCGACAACCCTTGCTCAAGCTTAACAAGATCTAGAAACCCTTCCCCTCCCCCCCCCCCCCCACACACACACACACTGGCGAACGCCCAAATCATTAAACTTCTTCAAACGAATTCTATGCTTGTGTCCGTATTGTGAAGGTGCAACGACCACGAAGAGGGAACCAGCTTTTCTTCTTCAATACTTGTGCAAATGTGAAATATAGGTTGGAAGTAGTTCATTGTTATGAGCGCTAAAGATGTGTCTTCAGACTTTTCACACAATAAAGTAATCGGAAAAGTAACGATTACTTCTTTAAGTAATGTCCAATTACTTTTGCCGTCGAGTAATCAAGTAATCTAATCGAATACTTTTTAGCCAAGAGTAATAGTAATTGTAATCGATTACTTTTTTTAGTAACGTGTACAAGACTGCACTGAACCCGCCAAAAATCAGTCTACGCCCGCTGATGGCGACAATGTCACGCGCTTTGCCCTTTGCCTATACCCTAATTTAAGCAAGTTTGTCGTCATAACATTAAACACCCAGAGCGGTAAACTTTAATCCACAATTAGATAACAAAAAAGCGCTTATTTTTTTACAGCACCTTTTCCAGACTCAGCTGCTCGCCTTCAGAAAATAACGAATGTGAAGAATTTCACCACTTTTTGGCGGCTCGTCACCGCACAAACAAAAACTACGCTTTTCTTTTCTTTTTCTCGAGCATGTTTTTACAAATTGTCTGAAATTTGTTTATGAAGTAAAGCGGATACGGGTTGCCACATGTCGCCGGAGTCTTAAAGTAATCACACGGAAAACTTCGCATACAGCTGGCGTTAAACTCAAAATGTCGTATTTTGCCCCATGTCTCACGTCGCCCCGCCTTATACCCTACGTTTATTTCGGAGTCTTCCTCAAGGTACAGCATTCTTTTCGCCTTACTCCGCAGATATGGAGCAAACTTGTCGCTCGGAATCTTTTTTTGAGGAAGCGTTCACTTAAGATTATTTTTAGAAGCTCTTCTGACCTTTCGAGAATTCTCTTGTGGGACGAGGGTCGACGACCCTAGTTTCTCTTTCGCCGTCAGCAGAGCTAAGACATACATTTTGAGTACTGAAAACATTATGATGGGCTTGTGTATTGACAGAAGCCTGAACTCCAAGCAATTTTCTTAAACTCAAATCGCACGAAACATTAAATGAAATAAAATAAATACACACGAATCTTGGAGCCCCTTATTTTTTTGGTGATGCGTGAATTCTTCGGGATCTCTAAACCTCTTCCGAGAAATTCTTTGCCTGGGGAGTCCTAGTAAACGAATATATAACAGCAAAAGAAGAAAAAAAAAAGAAACCACAGGAGAGCCGGAGCCCCGGAGCCCATTTAGAACATACCAAGTCAAGAAGCAAGAATAATCCTGGCAAAAATAAGAAAGAAGACACGGGATGAAAGAATTTTTTCCTGTTGGACAAGTCCTCTGATTTCCATATAAAGCAAAGTTCACACATAAAAAAAACGTATATAAAAAAATGCTATTATAATGTTGTCAAAATCCCAAGACAAATGTCAAAGAAGTAATCTCCTTCGAGAAATACGTCTGTACTCCCTCCGCGCGCGCAGCGTGGAAGAGCCGAACTACACTGAAAGTCAAACAAGTTGCCTACGGATGTTCGGAGAGTGGGAAGTTATTCAAACTTAAAGAAACGATGCAACGATTTTTTTTTTTTTACTTTCAGTATATATTTTTTTGAATTATTTGCATAGTGGCATACGGATGTTTAGAACACTCGTTAGACTATTTTATTTACTTTTTTCTCGCAATGAGAGTTGCCGGAAACATTTGAAAGAAACAGAGAGTTTACCCCTCAACTTGCAATATACTCCGTTCATCCTTGGCTGATAATGCAGCCAAAGCTACAAGCGCGAGCAAGCCCGCGCTCCTGGCTTTGAAACAAGCGTTTCTATAGTGCGACGAACGCTCGTTCTGCGGAAGAACGCTGCCACGTAATCTCGAGCCCATTAAATGCCGTCCATGTCTAGAGCCTGGTTCAGACAGTTGCGTTTGACTGCGTTTAACTGCGTTGCGGCTGCGAGAAACCAGGACATCCCTGTTGCTTATATCGCGTGTCTAGATGATTCCTTGAATTGGTTTCCACGCTTCATACGAAGCACAGATGTGCCGGTGACTCGCTTTCGGTTCCCGACGCAAGGCAGCCAAACGCACTCAAACGCAAGTGTCTAAACTGGCCTTTACATATCACGGGCTGGGGTTGGAAAAGAACGGGGCGCACGATTATTTACACGCATTGTTAAGGGTCGGGTATTCCCCCGTCCCGGCGAGGGGGGACGAGCATCAGAACGAGCCACATGCCCGAATGCATGTCGAGGCACTGATTATCACGAGCCCAAATCGAATGCTTACGCAGTGCTCCTGCATGTCCACCGTATGAGCTGCATTTAAATATCGTCACAGCGGGGATCGCAAACCTTGATGGCGAAATCCTAGGGATCGCATTATTGGCGTTGACCGAACACCACCTATACTCCGTTTCACCTTATGTTGTACCGCAGCGAAGGCTAGAAGCGCGAGCTCATAGCCTTGGCAGCTGCCCTTGATGCACGAGAGCTTGTGCCGCCGAGATGTGCCCAAGGAGCTCGCGCCCGTAGCGTTTCTCGCGGTACATCATAAGGTGAAATAGAGCATGGACTGACAGGCCTCTCCGCTCTTCCTGCGATGTCATGCTGTGGACCGGCCGCCTGGCGTTTCCTTTATGCAGTCGTTCGGCAATGGCGGCGGAGACTATGGCGTCGTGCGTTTTGTCGGATTCATTTTTCAGTTTGAAGTGATTTCTGACCGAACCAGGGATGTGGAAGAAACGTGCAAGAAACGTGGGCCCTCGGGTACCTGCAGTGAAGGGAATTTGAGATCAAGATAAGTAGGAAACGGTTTCGGTTAGGCCTCGTTTTGTTGGACTTGCAGACGGTACTTTTTCTTGACAACTAAGCTACTGTTTTGTTTTATGCAGTGTCGTAGGTGTTGCCCCCCCCCCCCCAAAAAAAAAAAGTAATGAAATACGTTACTTGTTAGTTGCAAATAAAAGTAACGCGTTACCGTTATCGTTACAGATAAAAAGTTACGTACGTTACTTTTAAGTTACTTTTTTTAAATATGAATTAACACGTTTCACTGTTTTGAAGTTACAGGTATGCATAAGCGCCATATCAAGAAAAAAAACAAAAAAAACGTAAGTTCATGCAGGAACTGAACAAAACTACTTTACCTTTTTTACGGTTTCACCCAAATATTAAAAAAAAAATGCCAAAAAAACTTTCAAGAAACTCGGAAATTCACGTGGCTTGGCGCCTAAAAACGCAAAAAAAAAAAAAACTTTTAAAGTAATTTTTTTACGTTTTGGGAAAAGTAACGACCAACGTATATCCGCTACCCGTTACTCGAAATAAGTAACGTAAGTACGTTACCCGTTACTGTTTTGAAAATTTAACGTGTGCGTTACTACGTTACCGAAAAAAAGTAATGCGTTACCCGTTACGCCTTCACTTCTAACCCGCTACCGCCAACACTTGTACTATGTAATTTTGTGTGTGACGGTATTTCTACGTGCCTGTTATGAATGACAGTGTTACAATCCTGCTGAGCACGAGGGCTCACTAAAGGGAAGACGACGACGAACCACCGCGAAACACACAACAATCTGGACGTTCTAAGCTCCGCGTACACTATTAAATACCTACAACCTTCGACGACTATACGTATTCGACGAATTTGAAGACTTATTTGACGACGGGCGAACAGTGTGGGCGAACAGGCTAGAACCAGCTAGAACTTGCCCTGCGGCTCGGCTCGGCTTCGTCGAGCCGAGTCAGATGACCGGAAAAGTCGGACACATCGGTTGACGTCAGGAGGTATTGGAAAGGCCCGCTGCAGTCTAGGTGTTGTCGGTGGTCCCCACAACTTCGTCATCAAGTTATGCGAAGAAGACACTGCAAAAAAGAACGTCCGTTTTTATCATTCCAATTCCACCGCGACGAAGAGGCCTCTGGGTCAGGTCTTGGTCAGTGGCTTTGCGTTGGAGTATTTTTCAGTCCCTCATGTCAGTAAGCTTGAGTAAAGTGAGAAAAATGACTATCCAATATCGCTGCAAGGCCTTTTAAAATTGCGGCTGGGGACTCCGCTGTAGACGGTCAATTTGGCCGGTGGGATACGCTGTTAACCTGAGGCCTTTAACGAGTACCGTGCAGATTGACACTATATAACAGTACTCCGATACAATGCTCATCCAGGTTCCCTATAGGTTTGACGCGAGGTTTTACTCCACAAGCTCCGAGACGTGCGGTATGTCAACACACTATGCCGTCAACCCCCTTCGCGAAGTTTGAAGTACAGTGACAACTGCCGGCGCCATTTCAATGCGCATTCACTGGGACTGACCTTCGCGGTGCATAATTATCAGAACTCGCACTTGCGCTTTTTGCTCTGAGGTGACAGAGCAGAGAAAATAGATCGTCTAATCTTCAGTGCCGCATGAGCGCAAAATAATTGCTACAACACAAAAAAAAAAAGACAGAATAAACCAAAACACGTGTCGATACTGACAGTGGCACTTGAAGTCAACATTTGTTGAACGTTTTTCTTCTTGATCTTACCACTCATACGTTGCCACGAGTCGTGCTCAACCAGGGAATACACCATGATAAAGCACCCGCGCCTTTTGATTTAACGAAATAAAAAATTACACTGGATAAATTTTTTTGTTGAACGGGAGGATATTGCAGAAGAATTTTGTACGTGGAATCTTTTGTTTCTGACTCTGGTCTTCGGTAGCTATTGTCGAGAATGGGCACGGCGCACTTCACCTATCTGTGGAATTTACGCACCCTGTGACTGCATACAGCTGGAAGATGGCGTGCGGTTGAATGCCCTCCAATTGCGGAATCGCATATCCTGTAAGAGTAATTTGGGGGAGGGGGGGGGGGTGCTCTGCCTTCCAAATGAAAGAAGAAAATAAATTTTGGTTGTCGCATTGAAACGAATGCGCAAGGCCGGGAGAGTAAAGTAGACGCGACACCCTCCCTCCTTATCACGCGCATGCGCGGGTCGCGGGACGAGACGCTCACAGGATGCACCGCAGTCTTCAAAATGCCTCGCAGGAGCGGGCTGAAGAGGACGGAGCTGAACCAAAGCGGCAACGTGCTGAGAATAACCGTACTCGACGGTCAAAAATAGAAAAAGAAATAGACGGCGGAGGAGAGAGGGCGATTTTTGAGTACGGATGGAGAAGAAAGGTGGGCTCGTTCTCTTACGACGGACGGTCGCGTGAGGACAAGCGATGCTATCGCACTTCGACGTAGTCTGGAGCCCAGCACCGCCAAAACACACCCCAGCTTTTGTTGTTGTTGCTGTTGTCGTTGGTATGTGCCCTTTAGTTACAGGATTACATATCCGGTTAACATATTGATCTTTGTTATACTGAATGGCACAGACACTTGACTAAGAAAGGCTGTAAAATAGCAGACGAAACAAACAACAAATTTACATTTGGCGGGAGCCGCTGTGACACGTACACGACAAAATATGTCATGTCATTCGTGTTGTGTGTTGAACATGCAAGGATGTAACTTCTAAGCATAACCTTTATATTATTTCACGCAAAGAGATGCGAGCGGGCTCTGACTCGTTATGCAGGTCTTAAAATCAACCAAACACAACATCGTATATTACGTCCTTTGTCTCATTTCTGAGCAGACTGCACCACATGTTGGCTGCTTAATTCTTAGCTCGACCTCTCTGGCACGTCTCTCTGACGTGTACGACGCGTGAACCAAAGCTTTATTCACATTACGACAAAGGCCGACTTACGCAGTGATACACTAACAAGTCCGAGAAAGTTTCCTGACGTCCAGGCTGTCTTGAGTGGGAAAAAGTGTTAAGTGCAATGCAGTGTTGCAGGAAAAGGCGAAGACATGCTGCAAGATCTTCTTTTCCCAGAAGTTACGACACACACGTATCACACCTCAGACAACGTGACGGACGAAAATAAGAAGAAAAAAAAATCGGCGAGCTGTATCCTTTCTTTTCTAAGTTACGACACGGCGCTGCGACAGCCGGTGCAGTTAACTGACAAGGTGCCGACATTGTGCCCAACAGCGCCTGAAGAAATTGCAAAACTGTTTTTTTTTTGTGCGTGTGAGTGTGTGCGCGTGCGTGCGTGCGTGCGTGCGTGCGTGCGTGCGTGCGTGCGTGCGTGCGTACGTACGCGTGTGTGCGCGCGTGTGTGTGTGTGTATCTAAGATATATGCGCCAGAGGCCAGCCGGCTAATACACGCGTGAAACGCACCACAATGTAAAACTGCTAAATATGAAAAGCAAATCACTGATATACGAGCTCGCCTTGGATTTGCTAGGTATTTCTTTGTCGTCTGTCGAGACACTGCCTGCAACACAAAAGTATGCAGCACTCCTGGAACCTCTCTTACTGCAGCATAGAAGCGTTGAAGTTAGCACAGTGCCAATGGCCACCAATGCTTGCATCAATAGTCAGTGTTGTGTATTGTACGTTACAAAGTCCAGGTTAGGAATCGTACTGCGTGCGTAATCTAAGGCTGCAGAAAATATCAAAAATAAATAAAAAATAAATTCGGGTTGTGTGGCTTCTTACGGCATAAGCATTCCCACAAGAAATTTACCTGCTCTCTGAACTCTCGCGCGAAGTTCAGTTCTCTTTAAAAGACAGCTGGAATTCCGGTACACCACGCAGAAACGGCATGCCGTTCTGCGTGGTACCGGAATTCTGCGTGGTGTACCTGAAATTGTGGGTGCTAGATATATAATTGAATTCCGGCTGCAGCCGCAATTAAATATATATATCTAGCACCCACAATTTCCGCGTCATTTCCGTGGCGCTGTCCGCCGCCTTGCAAAATAATTATTTCACGCGGAGTGCAAGAATATGGTTAAGAATCAATTTCACTTTTGCTTCTCGCCTTAGGGTAGCTGTACACGGCGTGCAAATTCGACTGCTCATTGCGCACCTGGTGCGTTTGTTTACCCCGACATCAACCAATGAAGGCGCGATCTTCGCTGCTATCGTCACCAAGCGTTCTCTACGTGTTCTCTGCTTTTCGATTCGACTTGTGTGCCCCTCTTTGCGTTCAAATGCGCCAGAGACGCATTTTAGAACACTTGCTCGGCGTATAGGGCAGAGTAAATCTCGAACCAAGAGCAGTTGGAACGAACGTGATGTCAAGGATATATCGAAATACACCAAGATTGTTGCAGCCCCTCTTTTTTTCTTCTTAGTATTCGAAGCTCCTTGAAATCATTATTCTTCGGTGTTTCAGAGGTTCTAAGGATTACGTTTTATAAATTCTATTGTTTAAAGTTACGAATAAGTGACAGCTTATTCTGTGATATATCGAGCTGCGTGTCGCTACCCAACATCGGTAACAAGATCGTAGTGCTGTATTCGTGACATAATCTACAGCAGACAGCCTGCATATCACTGATGGGACCCGAGTGCCGCTTCAGGGTTAGACCCGGACTCCAGTTCTCACAGATCGAATACGAGTTCCAACCGAACCCTGACGCAGCACTCGTGCTATATCTGTGCAATATGTCGACCGCATTCTGTAGGTGACGCCACAAATTCGGTACCACGGCCTTGTTATCCATACGCGGTTCACCGCTAAGCTGACAGATGGGGCGGCGGAATCTATAGACTTTTACGTGTAGTCTTCGCCATCTTGAGTCGTGGAACTTCCGCTATGGGGAAAAACATCGTTTTGCACTCGCCACTCAACTAAAAGGTTTTCACGATTTCACCACGACGCAGGATCTTCGATCTATTCAATGCAGGCTGTATGTTTGTGCTGCGTTTATCCTGTCCGTCCTCTTTGTCTAACTCTTTCGTATTTTTGAGGCTGTAATGTCTTGCTGTTTTTTCGTCTCCCATACTGGATGTGTGAACTACGTGGTCGGGAACGAGGGTAAACAGAAAAGGTCTATACGTGCTCGCGGAATCAGTCAACCGTTCGTCTTGCAACACGGGATCCCACATTCTACGCATGCTGTCCCGCACATAGCGTGGTCAGGTATGAAAGCTAGGCAGCCAATAGACAACTTCCAAAAATCCCTGCATGCAACACTGAGGGCGTTGCATTATGGAACCTGTTTGGCCATGAGAGGAGTGCCATGGTTTTTATTTCGATTGCCCCGTTCACGATGTAGTGCATCTCGGCAGTGCATAAAAATAAAGTCAGCACTCGCTTGCATTGCACCCATTCATCTTCGCGAGATTCCCCGTTAAAACACGAGCCTCCAGCGGCCGCAAGGACCTGCCCAGGCCTAGAGAGAAATACGAGTACGGCCGCGCGCGTATCATAGCTGTCTGGCTGCCTGGCTATACCACTCCAGAGTGCAGCATGACTTTCCCGGCTCATGAATAATTTAACAAGCCTAGGACATTGGGGAGACGATGGAACAGGATGACCGGCCCAGTATACTTCTTCTCCCATGTGACATCGTAGTCCTCTTTGCCTGCGGATAAACTCTGGCACGTCGGGAGCACCCCAAAAACGTGCCCCAATATTATATCCGCATTGGTAGGCAGCACCTAGAGCACAATGATCTACAGCAGTATAAATTTAAGGAAAGACACATATTTGAAAATGACAGCGCTGTTTCTGGTCGTGACGGGATGTCGTGAAGTGAGGTCGGCAAATCGAAACCGAAACTTTGGACAAGGGGCTCTCAAGATGCTTTGGACGGCACTACACCGCTAGGATCGCTTCGATTTCGTGAGAGGTCTATTGATGCGCTCGGCGAGCGGGTGGCAGCTCCCATCGGTCTGTCAAGACGCTGAACGAAGATGCAAGTACGCCCGGAAGCGCCATCGCGTCTACACGAGGATCTCATAGCAGCTCGGCGGCACGTCACGTCCCGCGATGGGAAATGGATGCCTGCCTAAACGGAACGTGCTTAGCAGCGCGGGCCGTGGCTCTTTCGCAGCGCGGAGCATGCAGTGACGCCCCAACGCCCTTGCCCTTCTCCAAACGGGGGATCCAATTTGCGTCCTGCCTTTCGGGAATGTGGCCCCCGTCTCCCTTCGGCTGCCACGGTGGCCAGCCGCCTCCCTTTGTTGGCGGGAATGTCAGCCTCGCTTCCCGTCGTTGAGTCGGGCCGCACGTAGGGCCGTCCTCGTACGCGAACACGCTGGGACACATTGTTCGACGGCGTGTTTGTTTCGCCCGGAAGAAAGCAAGTTCGATGCAAGTACACAAACAATGCAGTTTTGTGTCTGTAATCTTGTACGTGTCAAGGTTCGTTCCAAAAGACAAGTCGTGAGATGGAACGCGTTTATTCGTGCGTGCGCATATACGTGCGCGGGCGTCTGTGTGCGTACCGCATCTACCGAGTATACAGTAATGCTGTCCCCCCCCCCCCCCACAAAAGAAAAATGACCTCATCTCCACGTGGTGAATGATGTTGATTGGGGCGAAGTTCTGGTGGTGCTGATGATACTGTATTTATTGTTCATAGCTAGTGCTGATGGTGCTGATTTTTTTTTATTGCTCATACGTACTGCTGAGTTCCGGGTTGCGTTTCGACTTCCTTATTACTGCTACTGCGACTTCATTATTACTGCATTCGGTGAAATGCAGAGCCACTGGTTCTTCTAGCGGATCAGCTTGGATCCGCTAGAAGCCATGGGAACGCATCTCCACCGCTTAAGTCAACGGTCCATGTCAGAAAAAGAATGTGTGGTATGGAACGTGGTTATATGCGCATTTGAGCATTTGACTGCAGCGCCCTCTCGTCGATAAACGTTGAGCCAATGCATGCAAAGTTTAACGCGATTATATACGCATTTGACCGCAGCGCCCTCTCCTTTATAGACGTTGAGCGGCTACATGCAACGTTTCATCCATGACATCCTTAGCTCTTGAGTTACTACCACATCTCAGAGCCCCCTACTCGTCCCGCAGTCGTGGCCGAGTGGTTAAGGCGATGGATTAGAAATCCATTGGGGTCTCCCCGCACAGGTTGGAATCCTGTCGACTGCGCCAACATTTCTTTTTCTTTTTTTAAGAAGACAGATGGGATGGCAATCGATGTGAGCACGGACGCCGGACGGACAAAGCTAAACCCTCAAAACCTTCGCCCCTAAAAAAAAAAAATCTTTGTTTAGTCACATTTGCGTAAATTACAACGACAGCACTGGAAGAGTTCAAGGCTTAACAGTGCTTCATATAAAACGTGAGGTACCCTAACCTGGCGTTGCCTAACACACGACCCGTGACCCGTTCTGGCGCCAGCCACGTGACCAGGTGGCTCACAATACACCAACCACGTGGCCCACAGTGGCGCACCGATAAATTTAGCCGGACGTTATCCGGCTAAATTTAGCCGATGACGGCAGGGTAAGGCTACGGCGACGCCACACAGATCCTATCTTTGCTTCCGTTAAAATACATTCTGCGTGAAAAAGGTTCGAACGCCTGTCGTGAGTCGTGGCGCTCGGCACACGACCGCAGGCGGGCACAGATCAATGTTGCCAATTTAGCAATTTTCCTGCTAACTTTGGCGTTTTTTTTTTAGTGGTCTATCTGTAGAAATTGTCGTTTTTCGGTTGGCGGGATTTTCAACAATTTACGCGTCACGTTAGCCTGTTCTCTGACAGCCTAAAATGCAATTCAAATAATATTTATGGATCGTAAATAGCTTTACTTGTGTGGTAAGTTAGTGATCGGCTCATCTGCTCAAAATACGAACGTGCGATTGTCATTTGCGAATATCATAGGTCATATACCACCCATATCGGAAACGTTTCCGCATATTTTGATGATCGTTTGTGTACCCCTCCAAATTCAGCGGATTTAAGCGCCTTTTCAGGATTGTTTTAGCGGGTCTCTGATTTATGAGTTGGCAACACTGCTCCGTACCACGATACGATCTCGTTAAGCAAGATGCGAGTGACGGTTGCTGCGTCGTACTTGTGAACAGGGTAAGCTTATGGCCATTTTGTGAAGTAGTCTGCGATTACGACTAGACAGCGGTTTCCTTCTGTTGTTTCTGGTAGTGGCGCTACCACGTCAATGGCTACTCGCTCAAAAGGCACACCAACGTTGTAGGTCTTCATCTGCCCTCAGAAACGAGAGGGAGGTCATTTGCGCGATGTGCAGTGGTCACAGCCTCTGCACCATTCGCGCAAGTCATGGCTGGCGCCAACCTAGTAGAATCTGGCACGTATTCTCCGCAAGTTTTGCGTACCCCAAAATGTCCGCCGATAAGACTATCAAGGAGTTACCGCAGCACAGTTTTGACTCGCACTTCTGGCAGGACTAGTTGAAGGGAAAAAATCACTCCATCGTTGCTATCCCAGCAGCGAAACCGGAGGCCGTCTTGTAAGAAGGGAGGATCCCATTGAGCCCACAGGTGTGTGGTGCAACCAGGCACCAATGCGGCGTTTCGCCCTCTTGCTTCCACTGTACAATAAGTAAAATATTTTCGTCCTCTCTTTGAAGGAAACGGAAAGTTTCGTCACTCTAGTCAGTAGAAGCCTCATCGGTTAACGGACGCGTGATCACGGATTGCCGCGTGACCGTTTCATTTCATTTTCATTTTATTACCTCAAAGGCACTCGACTTGCGAGCGCATTACATGAGGGGGAAATTCATAATATACAATTAGAACTTCAAAACAGTATTTTCGCGTATATACTATTTACACCTTAGAATAACACGCACAAAAATGCACAGGGGAAAGCGTGCACACAAAAGAGCAGGAAAAAGAACACATATATGATATAACATTGCAATTTCATATATTGTGACATAATTGAATGGGTGTAAACAAAAGTTCACGCAAAAAAGTTCAAGATGAATAAGCACAAATATACAACAGCGTGCAAGGCAAATAAATGTCAAGGTAGAGACCGCTTACTAACTGCTCATTCCGAGGTACTGTTCACATTTTAATTTATATGCTGCTAGGTTAGTCTCGGATACTACTTCGCATGGCATATCGTTCCAATCTCTAATGCACATGACAACAGGCGATGAGGAAAATAATAGTGTGCGTAATTTGGACGGCTGGATCTTGAGTTGGTGATCCGTTCTGGGTGATATATAGGAGGGCAGTTTACAGTAGGTTTGCCTAAAAGTTGATGCGCTATTGAAAATGGTATGAAACAGACATAGTCGTGACAGCCGTCGACGTTTCTCAAGAGAATGTAGACCGAGATTGTTTTTTAGTGACGTGACGCTAGTGAATGGAGAATAGTCAGAGGAAATAAATCGGGCTGCCTTATTCTGGACGGACTCCAGTCTATCAACAAGGTATGCCTGATGAGGACTCCAGACAGCGCTAGCGTATTCTAGTTTTGAAAGTATCAGCGAATTGTAAGCAAGCAATTTAGTGGACGGAGGTGCGATATATATATTTCTTTTCAGGAAGCCGAGGGTTTTATGAGCACTTGCTACTTGCACTTGACTGAAACGGTGGATCCCTGGTGTTGAGGTCGGAGTGCGCTCCAGTACAGAGACACGGGCGGCAACCTTTTGTGAGCAAGGCCTTCGCGAGAGTGCGTCGGCGTTCATGTATTTCCCACCAGCTCTGTATTGGTCATTAAACTGGTACGGTGGCAAGCGCTCCAGGCACCTTGCAACTTGCACTTCCGGGTTCTTAAAATTCAAAAGCCAGCTGAGGGACACGTGATCGGTCTTTAAGAGGAAGTGCCTGCCGTAGCGATAATGGTGAAAATGTCCTACAGCTTTAACTACGGCCAACGGTTCCTATCTTGTGACGCAGTAGTTTAGTTCCACTTTCTTTAAGGCCTGACTGTATTGTGCAATCACCCCTTCGGTTCCATCCTCTAAGACAGGACTGCACCCACTCCCACGTTACTTGCATCCGTGTCCCGGACGAACTAACCGTTCGGAGGGGGAAATTTAAGTATAGGAGGTTCAGTAAGGGCATCCTTGAGTTGAAGAAATGCCTCCTCAGCTTGCATATTCCATTGAAATTTGATGTTTTGTTCTGTCAACGTGTAGTGGTGTGGCGATTCTAGCAAAGTCGTTGACAATACGTCGGTACTAGGTACATAGGCCTAAGAAGCTTTTGAGTTCACGATGACTGTGTGGTTGGGGCCAGTTTCTAATACAGTCCGTCTTGTCGGGGTCAGTCTCCATCCTATTCTCAGAGACAATGTGACCTAGGTACCGAACTCTTTTCTGGAATAGAGAGCATTTTTGAGGGTTCACGTTTAGGTTGGCATGTCTTAGGCGCTCAAGGACTTCTTACAGAAGATTAAGGGCGGCTTCGAAAGTCCTTCCATGCACCAGTATGTCACTACGGTAGACCAGACAGGTGTTGAGTGGCAAGTTTTGAAGAATCTTGCCCATGAGGCGCTTGAAGGTTGTAGGCGCATTGCAAAGGCCAAATGGCATCACCTTGAATTGCCACAAACCATCGCCTGTTCTAAACGCTGTATTTTCACGGTCTGAGGGTTTCATCTCAACTTGCCAATAGCCGCTCCTGAGATCAAGCGTAGAAAACCAGAAGGCACCGGCTATTGCGTCAAATATGCCGTCGATCCTAGGAAGAGGGTAGGAGTCCTTCTTCGTGACGTTGTTCAGTCTACGATAATCCACGCAAAACCTCGTGCTCCCATCTATCTTCTTTACAAATACCATCGGTGAGACCCATGGACTAGATGAAGGCTCAATGACGTCCTGTTTTCTCATCTTTTGAATCATTTCAGTAACCTCATTCCTCTAAGCGAGCGGAATTCTCCGAGGTGTCTACTTGATCGGAAAACCGTAACCAGTATTTATGTGGTGGTGAGCAGCACTCGTGCGCCCGGTCTCTGAAGGGCGGCAAGCGAGGATATCTCTGTAGACGTTGATTAAATTCAAAAGTGACTCTTGTTGTTGCTGGCTGAGGTGCTGCTGGAAGCGGTCTGCTAGTTCCAGCAAAGACATTGGCAGCCCATCTTGCTTCATGTTGGCAGTTTCTGTTCTCAAGCTTCTGAGACTCGCAGCGTGGGACCAGGTTGTCATTCGACAGCTTTTCTTGATGTTTATCGCTTTAGACGTTAGGTTGGCAATACGGATGGGGACGCGCTCATTGCTGAAATGCACAAGTGTTTTTCCGACAATGATACCTGGTATGCTGCCACAAGCCTCGTCTTCTTCAGCGACCGCGACACCTTCAGAACAACAATTGCCATCAGTTGTCCAGACGATGGTTTCGCAGTGCGGGAAAAAACACTTGAGTTGTAGCAGATGAGGAATCCACCGGTATTTTCCAGAAGCGCTCGTCTGCTGCACAGGATGATGTTTTCCTCGCTCAAATTTAGTGTATGATTCTTTAGATCCATGGAGCAACCGTGTGCCTTCAGAAAGTCGAGGCCCAGGATACATTCTTCGAATATATTAGTGACAAGTCATGTGTAGAAATTCTAGTGTGCCAAAGCGGAACATAAGTTGCGATACGCCGTGACTGGTGCTACATCGCCTGTGGCTGTACGCATTTGGCATTCAGCGAGACGTCTGTACGATTCTAGAGATCCCTTCATTTGGTTGAATATATCAGGTCTCACTAAGGTGACGTTTGCCACAGTGTCCAAAAGCATACTACACGCAGCTCATTCGAATTGCCCATCTATAAAAAGTCCGTCTTTGTCGGCACGCATGCGCCTGGAATAGTTACCGGCTCCTTGTTTTTAAGCTCAGCCGAGTTTTAACCGCTAAGCTCGACTAACACTAGTTTTCCGGCACAGAGTCCTCGTTTCCTTTCAGCCGTGTTCCAGTACCACGCCAGTTACAATAGCGCTGTAGGTGACCTTGTCTGCAACAGGTCCAGCATGTGGGTGGGGATCTACGACGCGCAGGTGCCTGCGTCCTTGTGTCCTGGTAGGAAAACGGTACACCGATGTTTTGCACTGGTGCCGCAGAGCAAGCTGACGAGATGGCGGGTGGAAACTCAAGTGCGGCAGACCCCCGACGTGTAGCTCTGACAGCTCTCCTGGCCGCTTCCACCACCATGGCTCGTGCAACAGCTACCGCGCATGCAACCAGGTGACGAAAGCCGCACGAACCGTTGTAGCTCTGAGCCAGCCATGGCATCCACGAAGTGCCCAGCCGCAACCAAATCAAGTGTTGAGGCTGCACAACTTTCATAGGCAAGGCGTGCCAGTCTTTCGATATCTGTTGCGAGTTCTGCGAGGGACTCAGTTTCTTGTTGCACACGCGTACGGAGTGTAGCCTGGTGTAGACGCTCCAGATGCTTCACACCGAAGCGACCCCCTAGAGCATAAACGAGGGAGTCGTAGTCCCGCTTAATATCTGTGTGTAGATTTTGCAGAGCTTCTAGTGCCGCCCCTCGAAGTGCTGACGCCAAGAAGGCTCCTCGTGAATTATTTTCCCATCCATTTGAGTCTGCCACAAGGTCGAAGTGCGTCCGGAAGGTACTCCAGGAGTTGCGTCCATCGTATGCGTCAAGTTTAACAATCATCTTTGGGGCGATTTGGCCTTGTAGTTCTTGCAGCTGGTTTGCTCCCTCAGAGAGAGAGACCTTTGCTGCGACGACAGGCGATCTGTTACGACTGCGTGGTCCCCGACATGGTTGATGGGTGAGCTCCGGGAACCGCTGCTATCACCAGGCATAGTTCCGGTGGCCTCACCAGACGGTGGCGGTCTTGGCATGAAGCCTTGAGATTCCGAAGGCTGCGATCAAGCTTCGGGTTCACCTCTCGTCGCAATTCTTCGAAGGCTTCCCGATGTTCACCCCGATGGCAGGTGTGTTCTTGCAGAGACTGTCTAGTGAATCCTTCAAAGCTTTGCCAGCTTCCAAGACCTGGTTATGGTTCTCCTGGCTGGTGCTTCAGGTTTCCGTGACCCCACTCCTGGCACCAAATGTTATGGCAGAATGTAATTCGGAGGCCGTCTTTCGTAAGGTTCCACCGTGAGCCACTTATGGTTTCCATTCCGTCACGCACACACTGTCACATCCTCTTTCTTGCTGTTTTGCGTCTTGCACGGCACTCTTTGCGGTGTGAGCGTTCGTTTTCCAGAACACTATTATTGAATAAGAAATAAATTACGTTTTGTTCAAAGGCACCTCGAGCCCACAGGGAGAAGTGGATTAGTTGATTGTAAATAGTAAGTAAGTTTAACACCCTTGCCACACGGAAAAGTTAATATATTTTCAATAAATGATATTATGAGCTTGAATCAGCTCGCGATCCTAAGTGACTATTCGCGACTCCAGCGAAATCGACGCCGCGTAGCGGTAACGCTGAGAAGCTCAGAGAAGAGGTCGTTTCGACTTTGTCGTCTGCTATCGCTGCTTGCTTCTCGTATAGGCAGCATAGAAACAAACATCAATCCCAGTAATTATTTTTATGCATCCGCCGTGTCATCCCTACGCACTGACTAGTAGAAGGTTTCTACCGTCGAAAAATCACTTGGCTCTCATATGTAACACCGATTTTACGCTGCAGTGCGAGACATTTATGGCGGTCCACGTGTTGAACAACGAAAACGACCTCCTCCCGTCCGCCATTTCGCCTGACCAGCGCGCCCCCTATAGTTCGCTGGAGTCGCGAATACGAGCGTCGCAAGCTAACTTGCCGACCCCATAACGTCATTCCATGGAAATTACATTACTTTTGCCATGTGGCCGGGGTATAATGCGAGAATTCAGCAACTGCGTGCATTAACGTCGCTTACATGATTGTAAGTGACACTTGTCTAGCCGTGTCCGCGTTGACTACGTCTACCTGATTTTTACTGTGATCCGTTTTGCCGTGTTCAATCACTGCGTGCCTCGCCATTTTGTGGAAGTAATTCTGTATAAAATATGCATTTCTACAGCAATAATTGCGTTGCTCGATGTTTTTTGCTTAAAACAATTACATTTTTCTGGGGAGGTCTTACACGCGAGCTCGTGCCATTTCATAATGATCATTTAGCGGTGCAATAGTTTGCCCGTGTAATCAAATGTTTTCTAGACCACGGTTGTTATGCGCAGCTTTCATTTTAGCTTATAAGACAGGCTTATGTGACTAAAAGCGCGTTGTTACGACGGTCGATCCACGCTCGTTGCCTTCGCTTCGGTGCATCGACGCGCGCTCCCGCTGGCCTTCCTTTGCGACGTCACGAGAAGAGCGCTACAGCCTTAGCTTCTAAAAGGTGTTAGGAAGATCCCGAAGGAAGTTCGACTAAGGAAGAAGCGGAAAAAATAGTTTTTTTTTGTTTTTATTTCGGACAGGTTGCGCCACTAAAACTGAATATAGGAAAACCTTTTACATTATACCCATTGCGCGCGCCACGCCTTAGTTCCCATGGCTGTCACACCACGGCAGCTAATCGCGAAATATTCCCGTTCTACTCTTTGCTATTACGCAACGGAATCGGAATATTTCAAGAGAAAGAGGCGGTTTCTTCATTCCTTTTGGTAAGATAAACAATGTAAAAATTGAAAACTGCAAACTCTTTCGAGGTTAAAACTGATGCATCGCTCCTTTAAGCACGTCGACGCGGGAAGTTGCCAGTTGAAAGAAAGTGTCGAGTCAAGTGAATGACCCACTCGCCGCATTAATTTAAACGACCTCTTGCTGTCTTCCCGTTTAACTCCCGACACGTTGAATGCGTTGCTTGAACTTCTTTCAGTGAAACAAACGACCAACCAAGCGAGGACAATATTCGAGCTTCCTGCCCCTTTATCCGCGTACGCAAGGCTGTCCGAGTCTTGGCCTGCGAGCGTGACAAGTATCCAGCTTAGTCATAATGTATTTCAATGAGCCAAATTCTTTGAAATTTTCCAAATCGTTGTTTAGGTGGACAGGAGACTTTGATGAGATGGCTGCGTCACAGTGTTGAACAAGAAATATAGTACCTAGGGTTAGGCGAATGGTGGGTCGAATCGAATACTTTTGCGTCCTTCATAGACTAGGTAGTACATGAAAAATCATACCGACGATCGTTATGGTGTTGCAGCTAGAAATGATAATGTGCCGTTTGATTCGAATCAGTATTTTAACACCACTCTCTTTTCAAACATACAGCGGAGCGCTGAGTTAGCGCTACGTGAGCGCTCCAAAGAGCGCTCATGTGGCGGTTCCTATTGGCGACGTGCGCGATCGAAAGCGTCGCGGGGGTCGGCCTTCCACGATTGGGCGAATGCTGACTATGATGTCAGCAAAGGATTTCTCATGGACGAAAATAAGAGGAACGTGAGAACTTCAATTTTGACGGTGTTGACAGTGTTGGTTCAAGAGCGCTACGATTTCAAGCTTCCACCATGATAATTACAAACACCATCGAACTTGTTGTTCGCAAGGTAATGACGTCACGAGAGGTAACCACACGAGGGCGCCACCAAAACATCTCACCGCTAATAGCGCGTGACTTAGTTTTAGTATAGCGCGCGATAAGCGCTTTTGCAGCGCCTTGTTAGCGCTTTAGTAGCGCCTTGTTAGCGGTTCAGTATCGTCTTGTTAGCGCTTCAGTATAGCGCCTTGTTAGCGCTTCTTGTACGGCGGTTATTGCTGCGGATTAGCGCGTGCACTGCGGTTCCGATTTTTCTGGTTGGGTGTGCATCAACAGTACCATGGCAGAGATGTGGGACGCTAAGATCACGGTGGAAGAAATACATTTAGGTGATGACTCTCTGTCTCACGCGGCGACTACATTATGTTCGGCGCGCGACCGCACTTCACGCGCACGGCGATAGATGGCGCCCAAGTTTAGAGGGGCTTCTGAAGGCTTGTATAGAGGGCTTGTGAAGGAAATTCTGCATTCTTTACTCAGTCCTTGTGTACTGTGTACTGAAATGATGGATTTATGTTGGCGCACTGGCACAGATCGCCTTTTCCCCCGTGCGGTTCCTGTTTTTTTAAACGCGAACATTCCGATGATAGCTTAACGTGACAAAAATGCTCGTATAAATATAAAACTTCCCGGCATAATCTACTGGGCCTTCAATAATTTAGAGTAAACCGCTGGGTCGTGCTCGGATGTTTTGTCAAACAGCATGTTTAGTAACAGTTCCGTCAATTGTTTACACACATTGCGTGGCTTTATAGGAGGACGAGTGATTTTTTCCACCCTGCTCCTGCCTTCTTATTGAAAAAAATGAATTCTAATAATGGTACATAGTGGGGCCAAAATAATTCTTTACATGCGCATAAAGGTTATAGCATTACAAATGGTTTATACATACAATGTCAACTTGTACTGTGGGACATACAAACCTTGTGAGCAGAAAAAAAATTATATTCAT
This sequence comes from Ixodes ricinus, assembly GCA_037355805.1. Classification (NCBI taxonomy): domain Eukaryota; kingdom Metazoa; phylum Arthropoda; class Arachnida; order Ixodida; family Ixodidae; genus Ixodes; species Ixodes ricinus. The sequence goes on from JAZHYW010023742.1 coordinate 77,210, forward strand.
GATGACGTAGTGACTGAAATGATGACACAGTATGATGCCATACTGACTGACATGATGACACAGTGACTGAAAGTCAAACAATAGTAGCGGTTATAGGACATAAATCACTTTTCATCTGTAAAAAAATACCTGACAAATACTTTCCCTTTAAGATGTACAAAAGAGCTGAATTCACTGCATACTACCAAAGAACGCAATCTCCTACATCCTGTGTTTCTCGCCCATGCTCTTAAACTAAGACGAGCGCTGCTTTGCTGACTTCTTCTTTTCTTGAGCTTGTTTGTTCATACTCATGGAAATATGCTGCCAGTGTTGTCGCATTCGCATGCTGGAGTAGTAGTGGAGCAACTGGGCACCTGTTTCTGCTTTGTGTTCAGCGCATAGAAACGTTATTGTGCATGTGTCAAGAACACCGTCGATTGTGTCCCAGTAGACAGTCTGGTGGCTTTTATTTTCCACGAAGAACTGTTCCGCTTTCTTCAGTAGCTGGAAAAGGTTCTTGTTGGGGTGTATAAGGCCTCCTCTGTTCTAAACGTTTGTCAGTGCTGCTTCAGCAGAAGTGTTTTAGGGCGAAGCTCCTTAAGCCGTGGGTCTGTCCCTCCTCTGTATGTAGCCACTTCAAGTTTAGTTTATGAATGGCTCAAGAGATGGCGTGTTCCGGAATTAACTTTATGTAGAGATGACAGATGGCGCTTAGCTCATGTTGCGGAGCGGAGAGCGCGCAAGGCGGCGGCAGCGCGCGCTCGCAGACAGAATCCAGCCGTGCGAGAGCGAGAGGCCGAAGCATGTCGTCAGGCTGCGCGTCGACGCCGCCAAGATCCGGCCGTGCGAGAGCGGGAAGCCGAATCGCGTCGTCAGTCTGCTCGGCGACGCCGCCAAGATCCGGCCGTACGAGAGTGGGAAGCCGAAGCGGCACGGCAGCGTCGCCAAGATCCGGCCGTACGAGAGCGGGAAGCCGAAGCGGCACGGCAGCGGCGCCAAGAGGATCTGCAGAACGTCAGGGAACGGGAAGCGGCAAGAAAGCGCGCGTATCGGCAGGCAGACCCCGATGCAGCGAGAGCTCGTGAGGCGTCTGCAAAACGCATCAGGCGAGCTCAGCCCGAAGGTGCCGACGCGCGGTTTAAGCGAGACTTTCTAGACGTTTCGTTCGGCCATAGCTGTGGTGTGTGATAGATTGTGGTTTGTATACACACACACACAGTGTTTCTCACGTCTTTACATGGCGATGAGTGGGCGAATTAACGGAAGAATCGCTGGTTTACCGACGATTCACTCCGGAGCTTCGCCCACTCATCATCATTCACCACGTGGATATGCTGTGACTTTTTTGTCGATGCTGAAAGCGGATCGGCATGCAGGGCAGCGTGTAGCTTTTTTCATTTTCACACTCAAAAACCCAGTTACACAATATAGTATGCAGTCCACAGCCTTGGTTTCTTCAGCCTTATCTGTCAGGACATCTTCGCATTCCCAGTCTTAGACAGAAATTAGACTGTGAAGTTTGATCTTCACTTGGTCAACGAGTTGAGGAGACTAGGTAGTAACTTGCGATCGGCCCTCGGGATTGCACGACGCCACTGCTCCAGGCGAGCGTCATTCGATGGAGCTTTCAACAAGGACATGTCTTGTTGAAAGCTCCATCAGTGGCAAGTGCGAGCAAGTGCACTGCTCTGCACAGTTCCGGTACCCCGAATTGCAGTTGGGATCGAAGCACGTCTTTCCCATCCTTATAGCATAACTTCTTCGGGTTAAGGCTCACCTTCGTGCACAATAATGGCACCTTTGATCGACACAGCACCAAAGCAAAACATGCGTCCAGCCACTAGCCGCACACCACCACCACGCCGCGAAAAAGGCGAGCAAGCTACGCCCCCGAAACCGTGGCCGCCGAGGAGAGACCTCATACCCACGGTGCTCACACCCAGTGTTGTACACGTTCCTCAAAAAAAGGAACGAAAGCTCGTTCCTCGTTCCTTCTGATTTTTGGAACGCGTTCCCGTTACAAGTTCCATATGTGAAAAAGGAACTCGTTCCCGTTACAGTTAAAAAAATGGAACGTATCGTTACATATACGTTACTTTTGTATTTTGCTTATTACTATATTTAGTTACATAGAACAAAGTTTTTGTTTTGTTTTTTTAATCATTCCCATCAAATGGCAACATACGAATTTGAATACCGTGATGGAAGGGCACCAGGAAAAGAAAGCAAGTAAAGCAGGGTTTTATTTGTTGATATATTCACCTTTAAAAATCTTGGCTTTTAACCGTATTCATGTTTGTGGTGGGCGGAATCAATCGAGCAAAATATACTGTTACCCTACATTTCGCGAGCGTTTTACAACAACCTCACGCGTTTTAATATAACAAAGTCCCTTGTTCGAACTTGAAAACAGTTGCTTCTTGATGTTGCTGTCCGCAAAACGATCAATTGAAGAAGGGGGTACGACTTCGGAAGGTCGTTTTTGAAAACTACAACGCCTTCTTTATGAAGGTTGGATTAGTCGTCTAGTTTAAAGGGGGGGGGGGACTAGGAGAAAAGGAATAAAGGTTAATTTTTGTGTATCTTTTAAGTGACCAAAATTCGGGATTCAGGGGTGCGTTCGATGTCTGGTAACATGTTATTTTGTTGTAACTCTGGGTCTCTGTGAAAGTCTAATGATGGCTATAGTCTTCCTTTTATTTCTAGGTATATGAGGAATCGTGGAAGCAAAGAAATTAGCCCAGTTTAAGACGTCCTTTTTGTGTATTTTCTTTTGACTAAAAGTTTTGCTTTTTTGTACCGCAGTCTTGGGCACTAAAAAAAGAAACATTATTCACTAGCTTTCCTGCACCCGACTGTTACTAAACGAGGACCACACAAAATAAACCCTAAGATAATTGACCAAGAAGTTAACAAGATTCTGCTCTTGGTAAAGATATTGTTTTTACACTTTTAAACTTCCCTCGTAGAAATTTAAAAAGAAAAAACTGGACGAGAAAAAGGAACGCCGTTCCTTTTTCCGTTCCAGTAAAAATGTAACGCGTTCCCGTTCCAGTTCCACCGATGCAAAACGGAACGGCGGCGTTCCTTCGTTCCTTCTAAAAGGAACGCGTTCCAGGAACGCCGTTCCCGGAGCGCCGTTCGTACATACGACTGCCTCCAGCGCCCTGCGGCGGCGACGAAGTAACATACTTCGTTTCAGCCTTATGTTGCACCGCAGCGAAGGCTAGAAGCGCGAGCTCATAGCGTTGGCAGCCGCTCTTAAGTCACAAGAGCGTTCGTGCCGCTGAGGCACTGTGCCCCAGAGCAAGAAGCTCGCGCTTGTAGCGCCTTTCTGCGGTAGCATCATAAGCGTGAAACAGAGTATACTCCTAATTCGATACTAGCTCCGAACACAATCTGGTCGCTCGCTCCTCGCGGGAAGAGCGGCCAGAGTCACCACCTAAATGTATTTCTTCCACCGTGCTAAGATAGAAATGCGACAAATGCTCTTACATACGCAATTAGTGCATATGTGTGTGGAGGACTTAACGCCCAGGAGGGTCGTCCGGGTGCGCGAAATCTTTCGCCACCGAGATACTGACAGGTTCAGCGAACCTTGTTCCCAGGCTGAGGGACCGAGACACAGAACTCTTTCGAAGGTCATTATTTCTTAACTGCGTGTCTTTGAAACCAGGGCCACGCATATCGAATAGAAAGCGATGAGGTCGTACCCAATCAATTAGTCGCTCAGAGTCCATGACTCTGGATCGTCTGCCCGACCCTTTGCTTGGAGAGCGGCTCTTTTACTTCCTCTTCTTTCAATGCCAAAGGAAAAACAACAGCAACGGAAGCGTGAGACTTACACGCGCTGCGAAGCGCTACTAGCTGTTCCGCAGGTCCAGAGGCAGCCGATGCTACAAGCGCGAGCTCCGGGCTTCCAGCGTCCCTGCCAAGCACGCGCGCTCGTGCAGTACAGGCACTGTTCAGGGCCACACGCTCGTGCTTGTGGCATCGGCTGCGTCTGGACCCAAGCTGAAACGAAGTATAGTGCCACTAAATAAGCTACGCTTCAGAGTAACGACACTTGCCCATATTGTGGCTTAAAATCATGGTTGCCAGTTATCTGAAGCTTCATCTAAAATCACAGGAAACGCTTTCTCGCCCTCAACAAATGATTAAACAGTTCGCATATACAGATAGAATAAATATTACATGAACTTCATAACACGGAATCTAATGCTGAGGCAGTCGCACTTTTGGATCATGACGATCGGCAGTTGCGTCTGCTCTGCACAAGCCCCAAAATGGTAGCGTCCACAAAAATGTCGGGGAACAGAGTGCCGATACTCTAGCGCTAACCAAGCGCTATGGAAGCGTTTCTGAAGCGCTAACTGAGCGCCTACTGGAGCGCTTCTGAAGCGCTAACCGAGCGTTCCGCCGTATGTGTGAACCTGCCTGTGATAACATTACAATTCATTATATCATTGAGCACATGATAGCGCTTCAATACGGGGACGAAAGTAAGAACGAGACAACACAATGCGCTAACTTCAACTGTGTTGTCTCGTTCTTATCCTCGCCCGTGTCTTGAAGCGCTATCATGTTCTCAAAGTTCCAGTACCAACTCCCCCAAGAATCCGCATTACTCAACATTATATCATTATTCCGAGCATAGAATTACATCATTAACCCGTGTTTCCGCTGCATCATTAGCAAGCATGGTACGGGCCGCTAACAAGCGGCTGTGAGCCTCTTGCTTTTCGGCGCATTCTTTAGCAAATCGTTCAAAGCTTTGACAAAAAAAAAAAAAAACATTGAGTTTTTAGTGTTCTTGGTGTTTCTTCAATCGTGCGTGAAATACTACAAAATAGAAAATCTCATGTGTTTTATTTTCTTATTATGGTATAGTTTTTTAGTCGAAACCGCTATCATAAACTTTGGTGCCCATCATGGAAAACAAGTACAGCTTCGATATTTTTGCCAAACAACACAATCGAAATGCAACGTTACAGTGCGAGGTTAAGACGATCATCAGGGCTTAGGAAACAGTTATAATGATAAAACAATATCTTTCTCGTCTTTCATCCGGAGCATGAGGAACGAACGGCGCGCTGAAGGTCTTTCGCCGACACGCAAAACATTCATTAGGGGGTTTTTGTAAATGGTTTTTGCTGTCCCTCAACTCTCTCCGCAACCCGCTACGATACACAGAACTCTACAGTCTAGGCCATCAGCACGCAGGCGCAGTAGCCGTTTCTTCATTGCGGAAGGCTTAGCGGCGGGGGAAACGTGGTCTACGAAAATTCCATATTCCCTTAGAGAGTCTTCGTAGACCACGTTTCCCCCTCCACTAAGCCCTTCGCAATGAAGAAGCCGCTACTGCGCCTGCGTGCTGATGGCCTTTACTGTAGAGTTCCGGATATCGTAGCGGGTTGCGGAGAGCGTTGCGGGACGGCGAAAACGATCTACGAAAACTCCCTATTTTCTGCGTGAACGGCTTCCGGGATTCGCAAAAGCATCCGTGTCACGCAAAGCAAAGCTCTCGAAAAAAAAATCTTATTTATTTTGTATTTTTTGTACGCGCGACAACCTTCCAAACTTTGGTGCGGCGTCGATTCTTGATCGGTATCCAAGCGTGCGAACGCACAAAGATGCAGCACTCGGCGTGCCAAGGAAGCTTTGATCCCGCCGCGAGACCGGCGAAACTTGCTTTCGACGAGTTGTGCCTTTTTCCTGCGACACTGCGCTTTCGTAAAATTTTCCACGTGTTCACAACGGCAAGTCTCCATGGTACACAGAGTCTTAAAAAGCTTCTTCGGCGAATGGCGACGAACGAGCAGAAAACGTGTCTATAGAACGATAGCATGCTGGCAAACCGCAGCAAAAGGCTAGCAAAACCGCAAATCCTTCCCGAGCAAGATGGCCGTCCGGTGGCTTCACTCGCGCTGCAGCGAACAAGCGGGGAAGCGCGATCCAGCAATTGTCATTGAGATCAGTGGCTCCGCTGGTCTTCTTTCTTCACCAGAGCGGAAAAGCTGAAAGTTATTATTATTATTATTATTATTATTATTATTATTATTATTATTATTATTATTATTATTATTATTATTATTATTATTATTATTATTATTATTTTCCAGAGCGAGTGCGCGCACGAACGAACACTACGCACACTTAGCCAAAACTATAAACGCAAATATGCGTAAGTATTAGGTAGCTTTAGAATAACGTACGCAATTTTAGCGCACGCTAGAGCTAAATTTAGCGCTTGCGTTCGCGCACGCCACGCAAGAGAGTTTTAGAATAGCGTTTCTCCATCATGACGCGAAAACCCAGGCATCTCGTGCTTGCAACGCCACCAAGATAGTCATAATTTTTATTTCACGCACGAAGTCTCCCCGCACAGGTTCGAATCCTGTCGACTGCGCAAACATTTCTTGAGAAGACAGATGGGATATGGCAATCGATGTGAGCACGGACGCCGGCTGGACGGACGGACGGACAAGGCTAGACCCTAAGGAGCTTCGGCCCTAAAAGAAACCTGCTCAAGCTCAAGAGTTGGCATTCTTGAGCAGGTTTGACACGTGCGGGGGTGGGGGGGGGGGGGGGGGGTCGGAGGGGGGGGGGCGGCGACTTGATGTTTTTTTGATGATCCGTGATGCTTGTCGTTTTGTGTTTGCTTCCAGTGAATCAGTCGAGAGTCAGCGCTTTGTTTGCACACTTCGTCTTCTTGTCCTCCAATTTCTTTTTTTTTTGGCCCTGTTTTACTTTTTGTTAATCTATGGGAGGAGTCTGGCAGGAGCTGAGGTACGCCAAGAGGTCACAGAGAACAATAGATATCCAGACTCTTCCCCTATACATGACTCTGGGGCCCATCAGGAGCAACGCCACGGCGCGGCGTGTCCAATGGTGGCTTGCGGGGAACAAGCGGCGCTTGGCCAATACCACCTAGATAAGCAGAAGGCCTCCGCACCGTCATCGCACCGTCATCACAGTCCGATTGATCGAGGCTTGAGGTTGGGCACGGGTGCTCCGCCAGTGTTCGGCCGGGGCTCGTGTTCAATCAGCGCGCCGTCGATTGATTGATGCATAGGTCACGTAACGTAAATTTTCCCGCTAAATTTAGCGGGGACTCTGAATTGGTGCATAGGTCACAGGAAGTCAATTTTTCCGCTAAATTTAGCGCAGAATATGAATTGATAAATAGGTCATATAAAGTCAATTTTCCGCTAAATTTAGCGGTGAAACTGAATTGGTGCATAGGTCACATGTAGTCACTTGTTCCGCTAAATTTAGCGGGGAACCTAAATCGGTGCATAGGCCACGTGAAGTTCATTTTTCCGCTAAATTTAGCGGGGAAACTGAATTGGTCAATTTTTCCGCCAAATTTAGCGGGGAACGTGAATTGGTGCCTAGGTCACGTGACGTAAATTTTCCGCTAAATTTAGCCAGGAAACCTGATTTGGTGCATAGGTCACGTGGCGTCAATTCTCCGCTAAATTTAGCGGGGAACCTGAATTGGTTCATAGGCAACGTGAAGTCAATTTTCCGCTAAATTTAACAGAAAATTGACTACATTAAGAGGCAACATACATAGACAGAAATCTTAATAATGCTATCGCATTAGAAAAAAAAATACTTGAGGAGATCAAATTGACCGGTGAGGACGCCTAGCATACGACACACGGTGAGAGCAGCAGATTCATTTAGCAGAAATTAGCGTTCCACTGCTTCTGTTGCTCAGACATTCCAAGCGGCGATTCCCGAATGGGGCTGATGGGACGCTAGGGCGCTCGCGCGAGGGCTGGAAAACCGGTTCGCTGATCCCGGCGCCACCGCCGCTGGGAAACAAATAACCCCAAAAGCTTTTTTCTTTTTTTATTGCCTAAAGATTTTTTAAAAAATTTTTTTGACAAATAAAATCTACTTTTGCAAGAATAACGATATTTCACGAAGTGATGCACTTTATTTAGCCTGCATACAATAACTTCTGACGACTCTCGCCAACGCTTCCAGTCACAAAGTCGACCACTGAGCTTCACCAACTGCGCGTTTTGAACACTCTGGGGCGCCACCAGACGTTGCGCTCTTTTTGCCTGATCGAAATAAATTATGATACGCTAATATTTCCTGGCTTATACTTGTTCTCTTCCTGAGTGGCCTGACCCATTAATGAGATAATAACATAAAGAGCGCGGGAGCTCAAATGTCATTAGAGGGCCAATTTAAATAATCCCCTGAAAAGAAAAAAAAAAAATTTTTTAACAGTCCGGTTGGGACACCAATGTCAAAAAATAAATTTTACGTGAGAAAAAAAATTTTAGAGCAATATTGAAGGCCAGAGATTTATCTAAAATTCTGCGCGCAAAGTCCATGACGTCACGGAATGGTCATACACTCTCTCCACATCAACGTGGTGGCCAAGCCGATCCACCTCTCCTCCACGCGCCCGAAATGCCGAGAGAGAAAACAAGTGGAAAGGAGGTGACTACCGACTAAATCGCTTCTCGCGCCGTCAATATTGCTCTAAACATTTTTTTTTTCGTGTAAAATATATTTTTTCACACGCGTGTCCCAACCAAACTGTCAAAAAAAAACGCACTTTTGTTTTTCTTTTTAGGGGCTCTTTAAGAGTGTACAATTTCTTGTATTTTCACGCTGTAAGTCTTTCGGAGATACGAGTCATTAATTCACTGCGGCCCAGAATATATCCGCGCAAAAAGCGAGCCATTTTTCTTCGCGAATATTATCCGCCAATGTTGCTCGCCCTTTCTGCTTTCCATTCCGCAACAAACACGAACTCCCCCTAATAGTCAACGAAAATATGCCATCACTTTCGAATGAGGCAAAAGGCGCTGCGCCCGTTGGCTTTACGCTCATTTCGGGAACTGCCATCTTCATAAGCCTTCCTCAACGCCCAAACTAAAATGCGTGAGAAATAGGGAAAGAGAGAAAATATACCCAAAGAGATAAGAGAGAAAATATTCTATATGGGCGCAGAAAAGATGTCGCTCATTTGTCACTCAAATAACTTTGCTGTTTCTCCCTTCTCTCAATCTTGGAGAGGCTCAGAGTTTCCTGTACTTGAGTCCATCTTCTCCTAAACGGTTTCTCGCGTCCTTCTTGGTGAAAAAAGAGCACTGCACACACAAAAAAAGAAACAGACAAAAGAATAAACGATGCAAAGCGAAGAACAAAGAATGACAAAAGCAAGCAAAAGTCGTGGCCCATTTTTTTCCTTTTTCTTACTCCTAAAGTTAGGCAAGCACAGCGAATGCATACCCCGTCCACTAAGTATAAATCTAACGCGAGGGTAGAGATGCACCGGCCTCAAAGAGAGGGATTAGGCTTATAACTAAAATCAGTAACCAAACGCCAAAGAATTAGAAAAAAAACACAAAAAAAAGCAAATGAGAAAAAAGATTGGCAGATACACTTAAAAAGTGACTGCAAAGAAAAAAATGCTTTTCTTTTTAAACAGCTTACTTGGGACTAACATGTCAAAAAACAAATGTTCCGCGAAAAAAAATATTTTTATTAATATTTACGCCACAGGACGTAATTTAGTCTATGTCAGAACCTCTCCACATTTAAAACTCCCGCTCTTTCGACCCGCGCGGAGGAGAAGTACGACCCGCCCTTCGCTCTTGGATTGACTTGGATGCGGACTTGAACGACGTACGCAGCGTCTCGACTTCCGGTGCGTCTTGTCAAAGATACGCCGCGGATCAGGAGGGGGGGGGGGAGCGCCGATGTGCGCTGGAAGCTAGAGCCGGTTGGCTTTCGTTATGTTTGTTTGGTCGCAGGAAGTCTGGCAACAACGCACGTTAAACATGGCGCCGGTATTGTTTGGTTTGACGGGACTCGAGAAGCTCCGCGGTTTGCGAGCACATGCAGCGAGACGTGACCGGAGAAGTGCTCAGTACCGGCCTTATGGGTGGGCGACCTGGGCGGTCGCACAGGACGCCATCAATAGGGGCGCCGCAGCGACCCGGTATTGCATTTATTAGCTTTTTAAAAAATTCTTTGAACAATGCGCCCGACACGACGCTATATGCTCGATTGCCGTTCGTTTTTGACATGCGGTTCTGGGCTGACAAAATACTCATGTTGGGCCGCTACTCACAGGTTTACTAACAACGCGGTGTCGTACCTTATGGACATACAATAAAAAAGGGGAGGGGGGGGGGGGGGCACCACAGCCGGAGTTCGCCCAGGGCGCCTGATGATGTTAGGACGGCCCTGGAAGCGCCCCTGTGAGGTTCTCGGAAGACGGAAAGTATCATTCGTAATCGTCGTGTGTGCTTTGAAAGCGAAGGAGTCACAGGGTCCACGAGTGCGCAACCACAAGCCAACGTTCGCGACAGCGCTGCGTTGACTTCAGCGATCTCGTTCTGTTTGGTGCAACACGGCGATGCGACCAAAAACTGAAACGTTCGTGGTGTGTAATGCGGGGCTTAGAGTAGCAACTCACACTAACACGGAGCGCGAATTGGTTGTTATGGGGTTGACGTTCAACGGATTCAGTCCCGCCGTCGTCAGCTGATCCGGTCCAGCTGGTCCGGGAGGACGCAGCGAAATTCTTTAAAAGTAAATCTTCCTTCGTTCTGTTTCAAAATGTGGAAGATTCCCGACGCATGCTGTGAGTAAAAAGCTGTGGGCGTTTTCAACAAAATTATGTCGTTTTCAATTGAACAATGGACTCTGGATTGTTGTCCTAAATTTGCCGTTTTTATGCTTCGTGTTGATGGACTGCGTTTGCACAGCGACGCACACCGCTCGAGTGGATGATTCGGTCCTGCAAACGATCGGTTATACAGAATTTCAGGGAAACATAAGTCACCACCGATATTTTCCTGTAAATCTCGTGCGAGTTTGTTGCGCTCATCATGCGGTGTGAATAAATTTGGGCAAGATTTCCTACCTGCCCACAGATGCATGAACTGAGACCATTTTTTTACGTAGTGAACACAGTGCTTTTTATATTTTGGGAAGAGGCGTTGGTGCATTTATTACGGTACAATCACTTGAGAGTTCAGAAATTGGGGAGGGCGAGCAAGCTTTCCCAACTTTGTCTCTTTCTCTCTGGCACTGCCCCTTGTTTCAAGTTGCAGTTTCAGTAGATATACATACTACTAGCAGGTACAAACTGCTCTATAGCAGGTAAAAGACTGGGAAATCAGGACGGTGCTGACTCCGTGTTTCACGCTTTTCGCAAGGTGACTGGGGAAGTGCTTTCGCGAGGTATGCGGAATATGAAAACGATTTTGTAATGCCCGTCGTTTGCGTCTCTCCAGCAAAACGAATAAGATGATCTACAAAGGCACAATCACAAGCCAAAATTTACTATAACTGCACACATTCAATTATAAACCACTTTACGTAAGACGATTCGAAAGCCGTGAAAAAAAAAATCTGTAGGCTAACGACGAAATCGGACGTCCAAAAGGCTTCTACGGGCAGCTGTTGCGTAATAACCTGGCTGTGCCAGGTTCTTTACGTAACGGCTGTGTCTCAGTCGCGGACGTTCGGTGCACACACTGCGAATCTCGAAGGCCTCCGGAGCGAAATGACGAGAACATGCCTGGACATGTTTGTCACTACGCGAACGCCCGATTCCTCCAGCCAAATAGCATTCAGCTTGTCATCTTTCGGGGCGACATGGCTGCTGGAAGACTCGCTGTCGCGATCACTCATCTGGCAGCACTTTACAGAGCAACGGCGCCGCTTTAGAGGATCTGACATCTCCAAAAAAGTCGGCATTTGCACACGCAAGCAAAGAAAAGCACGCTAAGAAAGCAAAGAGGAAAACGAAAGTAACAAACCAGCGCTATGAAGGCCAAAACCCCGCGTCGCTTCCTATCACTAACACCTGCGACAGCTGCATAAACACACACTACATCACTTCAGGAGTCTCACTCAAGCACCTGGGTCAACACGAAACACTGATCACTTCGGCGAAACGACTAGTCGAGGTTGGCGAGACAGGCGCGAGCAGAGACTTCGGCGGCCATGAAAAGAATGGCGAAGCTTTTGTTTGTTATGGTATTCATCCAAACGGAAGTGCCCATCTTGGAAACCTTTTGTAAAGAATAATAACTCTCATTACATGGGTTATTCTCTAAACGTAAAAATATGCTGCTCAAAACTAAATTAGTACATATCACAAAGGTTTAACAACCAAGATCTAAGCTGTCAATCAATGTTTAGCCAATGAGAAGAGTTGCTATCGCCGACGTCGCTCCGTGACGTATAGCAGCCAGTCCGTGACGTATCGCAGCCACTCCGTGACGTATAATACCCACTTTGTGGCGCGAGATTTAAAACGGATGAAATAGCCGCAAACTAAAATCAGTCTCGCGCAATAAATATTGCTGGAAAACTTTTTTTTTCGGAAATTTTGTTTGAGACATGCTTGTCCCAATAAGGCTGTTTAAAAAAAATACTAAACCGAAATTTCGAGCTCAAAAATTACTTTTCAAGGACAATAGTGAGTTTTACAATAGCACACGCTAAAGTTTTGCGTACGCAAAAATTAGCGTCGTCACCACTATGCATGCGCCGAACGCAAACCACGTTTGGCGCTTTGCGTGCACAATTTTAGCGTACGCTATTTTTTGGAAATAGCGTGCGTACGCAAAGAGCCTTTGCGCCCCTCCAAGGTGGATTCGGGGTGACAATTTGGCTGAAGCCAAGACAAGAACATTTAAAAAAATATGGCGGCTGCGGCATGAGTCGTGAGCGCGACGTTAGCGGCATCCTATCGACTGAAATCTTCAACGCAGGACGACATTGCACTCGTACGGGAGGAGCACGTCAGAAGCGTTTTGGAAGACCCAGCAAGGTGGGCAACGCCAACGCAACGCTCGCCGTCCACTCGCTACCTGCGACGCGCGAACGTTTCTCGGCGAAGGTAGTGCGGTGTGCGAAGGTCAAAACCCGAGACCTTTCTTGCCGAGGCGGCGCAAGGGGACACAACCGGTCGACCGCTCCCGTCGCATTCTCATATTTAAACATATCTAAAATCTTACTGTGAAGCAATAGACTTGTTTGTTTGTTTTTATTCTCAAGTTACAGCATTTCGTGTGTGAAATAAAAAGTGTTACTGTAAGTTCATGGTGTTGCAAACGGGAGATGCTGGGCTTTTCCGTCGCGGCGAAGAAACGCTGTTCTAAAACACTCCTGCGCAGCGTGCGCTAACCCAAGCGCTACAGTTAGCGCTAGCGTGCGCTACAATTGTGTACGTTATTCTAGAACTCCCTAATGTTTTTAATCCCGAAATATGTCGTTCCAACTCGCCCAAGCCTCAACTTTACCAAAAAACAAGGCTGGACGGATAGGCGGGACACTAGAAAACCAAAAAACATCACTCATACAGCGATATCTCTAACGTATTGCCGTATTTCTGGAAAAAAAATTGCGCGATTCAACACGACCGACAAGGCCGACGATACAATTCACGTCACGATTCTCATTCCCTCTCCTCCTCGCTACGTCGCGTCGAGCTGGTGAACCGAAGAGAGGAGAAAAGAAGCGAAGCCGCTTCCCCTCGTTCTCAAATTTTCCAGAGGACAATGACGTCATAGACCTCGCTTGACCGCGCCCTTCTTCTCCAAAAGTACGGCCATCCGTTTGAGATATTAATGTATAAGTGATGTTATGGAGTTCGTAGTGTCCCGTTCAAAGCTTCTGCGGCCTTATATTGCGAAATCCAAATTTCTGTTCAGTATCGCTTTAAAGGGGTGCCGAAACTAAATAACGTGGCCTGCGAGCTCTCTACCTCTCGCTTCAAAATCGGCCAGCGAGAAGTACAATGCGTATCGCGATCGTGACGTCAAAGGCAACGTTGTCAAAGGCTCCTGTGCGGCCAAGGGTACTTAGTTGTGAGCGTTGCCGCTTGATGGCGGCACCGTATGGCAATCTTACCTAGTAGTAATATCCGAGGATTGTACGACATTAGGCCTACACATGGTTTATCCGGGACGTTATTCGCGGCTATGTCGGTATTTTATGTGCCAAGAGCGTTCGGTTCACCGTGTTAGTTTCACACCGCAGTAGCAGTAGCTTTAGCGAACCCGTAAGTAGAAAGAACCGTCAGTACCCAGCAATGGCGCCACCTGCAGCACCTGAAAGCCACGTATATAAGGTATTCACCGTGTGCCATATTTGCGCGCACATCCGGGGAAGGGGGCAGGGTCGTCCTCGTAGAGGTCCCCGCATCCTCAGATCATGCAAGCTCCTACCTAACATCTGCAAAGAACGGCGATCTTCATAGTATGGAAGGCACGTTATGGAAGCACTGGGGACGCTTTAACATGATGATATACAACGTAGTAAACTCTGTACCGTTCTCCACCAGGTCACATTCAGGACTAAGTAACTCCACGAGCGAGCGATACTGCCGCGAAGTGGTGCTGTTTCTTAAAGGCCAATGACGTGGCAGAATTCCAACGGAGCTTCAAAAACTGCCACTATACTTTGTCTCACCTTAGCATGGACGACTGTTAGCCCCGCATGCTAAAAGCGCGGGCTAGCTGCTTTGGATGACGCCTCAGCGGCTGCACGAGCGCTAGTGCAGCGAGTGCTCCAGTCAAGGTAGTCAAGGCTATCCGCTCGCGCTTGCACTGCCTTCGCAGTTAGTCCATGCTGAGCTAAGACGAAGTTGTTTTTTTTTTTTTATAAGCGAAATCTTAAAATCTACTAATTCGTTTTAAAAGTCGTTTTCTTAACTTCTCTGCCCGCAGTCTAGAAACACTAATCTAGAGTGGTGGTTGTGTGGGCTGCCGGCACAACATAGACCACATCTAAACAAAGAAATACGTCCAAAAATGTTGTTTCCGTGCCACTTTAAGGCTTAATCAACGCAGAAAAGGAAACGCAATAAGGACGCGTAGGATTGAATGATGAACAGCTGGTCCAGTGTTTTCTTTCTGGCTCGGAACAGAAACAGGAAAAGTATAGAAGGGAACAGAAACATCTGCGTCCAGGAGAAAGAGAAATAAAGGAAGAGAAGAAAACGTCAATGGCCGATATCATGGAAATGGGAAAGCGAACGTTGCTCGTCTTTACACTTCATTTCACCATGCGTTGGACCGCAGTGGATGCTACCAGCCATCGGAGCTAATCTAATACCGTGTGAGCTTCACGTGACATAACAGAGGGGCCCAGCGACGCACTGGGAGCCTATTCGTGCGACACGTTCTCAGCGCTGGATTGGCTGGGAAGGTAGCTCGTAGCGCCCTCTGGAGGTCTATCGTTAAGTGAAACGTACGCCCGATATTACATTGCTCCTCCAACTTCAGATACGGCCCTAAAGATTGCGTACAAAACCTAAAGTTGCAAGAGGTGATTGTCAGGGGGGGGGGGGAAGCTTAATCTAATCTGGCAAACAGCGAGAACACTCCTCCTAAACAAAATCCTTGAAACAAATAAACAGCTAGAAGAACGACTCCAAGAAGAAGAGAAGCAATCGAGCCAAAGGGACAGGCGCCAGTGAAGAAAGTGGTCTTTCAACACATGTTCCCTCTCTTGCCCAAACAAGAGGCGAGAACAGAACAGTCACAACTACGAGGCAATTACCCACGTACGGCTTCGTCTAGCTGCAGAGCACGCCACAAACCAACAACAGCGGCAAAACAGAGACCGCCTTTCCAATCTACACAGCCGTCGGTGTTGGCAAATTCATTGTCCGCGGCGCCTGTGTTACCACTCTCAACGGCCACCGGCACTGTTCTTATCTGGACCCCTCCGCTTTGTTTGCTTCCCCAATACACGACATCGGTTCGTCTTCTCCTCCCGACGTGCGAGTGAAGTGGGGAAGCCACACCTTGTGATTTTGCTGTTCGATCTGTTTTCTTTTTCTTTTTTTGTAGTAGTAGTTGTTGTTGTTGTTTTTTGCGCTTTTTTGTCGACACAAACATCCGAAGAGACGCAAGCAAAAGGGTCTTGTGGACTCTTTGCGATCGCTCCGTGTATTGTATCAGTTTATGGCCGTTAGTGCGCGTGTACAGGTTTTATTAGTCGCTCTGCGAGAAGCACAGATTCACGAGTTCGCAGTTTTTCAGCGGTGACGGTACGGTGGTGTGAGTATCGTGCTCCCTATTTTAGAGATGATGGACGTCCCAATGCAGATGAGGCTGAGCACCTGTATGAATTTTTCTGGTGTCATATGCTTGCACGCCAAACAAAAAAGATAAACAAAGTGTGGGTGATGATGATTATGCCGTTGGAGTCATGTCTCTACTCTATTGCCGCTCTGTACCGCGCTATTAAAGACACGAATACGGGGGGAGTGATATACTGTTTTAGCTCTGATTTAACCTATTTACATGTACGCAAAAAAAAAAATGTGTGGCCGTGTGTGCTATACTTCGTTTCAGCTTGGGTCCAGACGCAGCCGATGCTACAAGCACGAGCGTGTGGCCCTGAACAGTGCCTGTACTGCACGAGCGCGCTTTCTTGGCAGGGACGCTGGAAGCCCGGAGCTCGCGCTTGTAGCATCGGCTGCGTCTGGACCCAAGCTGAAACGAAGTATAGTGCACCGCGGGTCGGAGCACGAGAGACGAAGCTCAGCAAAACAGCATACAACTGCTATACTTCGTTTCAGCTTGGGTCCAGACGCAGCCGATGCTACAAGCGCGAGCTCCGGGCTTCCAGCG
The DNA here is from genome assembly GCA_037355805.1 of Ixodes ricinus. Classification (NCBI taxonomy): domain Eukaryota; kingdom Metazoa; phylum Arthropoda; class Arachnida; order Ixodida; family Ixodidae; genus Ixodes; species Ixodes ricinus. Next base: position 93,832 of record JAZHYW010023742.1, read on the forward strand.
TCCCTGCCAAGCACGCGCGCTCGTGCAGTAAAGGCACTGTTCAGGGCCACACGCTCGTGCTTGTAGCATCGGCTGCGTCTGGACCCAAGCTAAAACGAAGTATAGCCGGCGTTTTTTTTTTTAATTTCTTTTTTACGTCTTTTTTTTTTTTTAGCAGAGAACTCGAGTTTTTCAGACATGCCTTTGAATGGAGAAAAAGAAGCGCTTTGATGGAATATTCTTGCGTTCTATGGCTTTACGAACTAGTCTTTCCGGCGCCAACACTGTTCGTCGCTCCATTCTCTCAAACATATATCGCGCCACTCCGGAATTAGCTCTCAAAGAACATCTGTGCGGACAGATTTAATCATTTCTGAGAAAAAAACAATGACAACAATAACTACGATCACCTTACTATTCGCGCCTCCAGCAAAACGGGCTTTAGTCTTTAGTCTTTTAGTCTTCATTTATTTGGCTCTGGAGAACCGCCCGCCGTCCGACCGCCCGCCGTGGTCCCGCCGTTACCGCCGTCTCCCGTGGCACAACCGCCGTTGTCGTCTCACCGTTTGTGATTATTGCCTCTCGGAGTTTCGTTCAAACTACTGACACCACGTGCGCAGACATGTGCCGCAGTTCTGCAGACGTCGTCGAATGTCGTAGACACCAAAACGTGCCGAAGAGTGCGGTGCAGAAGACACTTGCGCCTGGCACACACCCGTCCCAATCCCGCCCGTCGTAGCGTAGAGGATCACGTGACATCTCGTACCACGTGATGGCCATGTTCTTGGCGGCCCTAACGTCATAGGGACTTTAGGCGGCCCGAGGCCAATGTTGCCGGACGTAGCCAAAGTTTCGGTTTCGATTTCCGCTCGTGTTTAAAATGAGTTTTAAAAATATATACTCTAAACGACTTAATTTTTGCGACGACCTCATTTTCGCCAATTTCGCGAATCGCCTACGATTCGCGAAAAACAGGTCCCGCGAACAATCCCGGTAAAATGTAAACACATTAGAATCTATATTGCGATCCCACCGCGTCGCGAAAATCAGAACCCGCGAAATATCCCAAAACTTCAGCTTTGACCAAAATCGCGATATATTGAGCCCGCGAAAAATAAGTCGTTTCCAGTATAATATTTTTCGCGAAGCAAACGACGTAGTGCCTTTTACTGGGGCTTTTTAATGCGAAATCACTCATTATCCCGAAATCTTCGGAACTGAACGGAGTTGCCCTTTAAGAGTAAAATTAAACATGAAAGGATAGAACACTGACAGCACATTTTTGGAGCTTGACGTAGCATCTGTTGTCCGTGTCCTGCCATTCTACTTTTCGTGCTTTTATAACTTTTTATAAGGTTGATTTCTTCGTTTTGTTTTCCCTTTCCACGCCTATCGATCTATCGTTCGTGGTGTCTGTAGTGTCTTTTATCGGTACCCTTAAATTTCATGCAACAGCGATTCATGCCCGTTTTCTCTCACTCTATCTCTCCCCTCTTGGGAGCCCAGCCGTACGAAAACCTGTCACAGGACAGCAGCTCTGCTAATAAGGAGCCGCCAAGAGAAGCGCCGGTAAAGCAGGGAGGCTGTCTCGAGCCTAAGTTTAGAGCCCGGGCAAAGCGCCGTGCTTCAGATTTAAAAACGGCGGCTGGCAAGGTGTCTGCCCTCGCCTCCAGGACAGGCGAGTGGCGTCAAGTGCCCTAAAGCTGGGGTCACACTGCTTTATAAACTTAACATTATTCTAAAGAATAGAACAATAATTACTCATGGATGGAAGCCTACCTTCATGAGAGAGAAAAAGGGTCCATATAAAGGTTGAACAATCGCGACCTCGTAGAGTTGTATCTGGGCTACCACAGGGCTCAGTACTCGGGCCTGTACTTTTTATTCTTTTTATCAGTGACATGGGTAAGGAATTCGAAGAAACTGTGCGCATTAAGTATTTCGCGGACGATTCGATAATATTTAGCGAAATTACAAGTAGATCTGACCAACTAAAATTAAATCTGCAGTTGCGAAAAAATTAAAAAATGGAATGGAAAAAATAGAACAACAACAAAACCGTTTTTATAACAGTGACTAAAAAGCTAATCCCTCTAGTTTTCGATTACCGTATTGGGGAGAGATCGCTCACAAAAGTGATAGAATATAAGCATCTAGGTGTATTATTCTGTCCGAATCTCTCATGGAACCTTCATGTTGATCAAATATGCAAAAAGACCATGCAACGGCTCTGGACTTTACGAAGAACTCTTCGAGACGCTTCTCCCCAAGTTAAAATAACTGCCTTCAAAAGCCTGGTCTTACCAGTCATGGATTATGCCAGCCCACTTTCGGAACCCTACACGCGTCAAAAGATAGGAAAACTGCAAAGAGTACAAAACAAGGCGCTTCGCTTTATTTTTAATGATTACAGATCAACCACATCAGTTTCAGAATCGCTAAATAGAATTGGATTTCACACGATTGAAGCGCATATGAAAATTAATCGCCTTAAAACGTTCTTCTTTATTGTTTGCGATTCCCAGAAGTTAGCCAAACAGAAATATATACAGTTTTCGACTCGAGAATTGTTAGACATAAGCATAACAGGCATATTGATCCCTATCCGTACTTTTCTGACGTATTTAAATTTTCGTTCTTTGTGAGATCTATAGATGACTGGAATAGTTTGCCCGAAACCATTGTAAATAGTTCAAGCGCATCTGTGTTTGAAAGAAGCATTGCCTCGTATTTTCTGATGTAAAGGCGTACCGCATATTTTGGTTATGTGCTCTTTTCCACTATATACCCAGTCCTTCCTTGGCCAGTCAATGGTTGGCAGTAATAAATAAAATAAACAAAAATACAAAAGGCAGTCTGCATACAGATTCGAACGGGAGTCACCGCGAGATACGTGCTTCGAATGCCCCGGGCAATGAGTGAGTTCAAGGAGATAACATGGCACGCGGCATTTGAACCACGGATATTGCGTTGACTCGTGTTTGCAGACTGTCTTTTGTATGATGTATAAGCACAGTGTGACCCCGGCTTTAAGGCCGGTTCACGGATTTGCGTTTGAGCGTGATCGACGGCGTAAGATCGCTTGTGACCGCTTACGACGAGAGAGCAGGCTGGCTCCATCTATCGGTTAGACTTGGAACTATTTCGAGCTGTGTATATTTCCCGATTTGTTTACGCGTCGTTTTTTCACCCAAGACTTGAAATAATTCCGACAATGTTATAGGCGATCATTTTTCATGGATAGCGCGTATATTTAATCTCTTTAATGTTGCAAGACCTTCAGTCCAGTAAGAAATATATACACGCGGATCGAAAGTGTTCCCAGCGGTGCCCGATAAATGGCGCCAGTTTGACAGTGTGTTTTCTCGTCGTGAGCGGACGCAAGCCGCCGTAACGCGGTTGATTACACTCAAACGAAAATGTGTGAACCAGATTTAAGCAGGAAGCTGTTCCGTGAGAAGGTCGCGCTTATACATAACACAGCCCCGAAACTGCAGGTAAGCAAAGGAGTGATCTTTTTCTTTGCGAATGCAAAGGAAAAAGTAAGGCGCTGCTTTCTCGTTGCTTTGAGTGCGTCCTTTTTTCTGATTCAGAAGGCACCTTCCTATGTTTTAATTGCGTCGTTAATATTTTCTAGCTTTTTAACGGATTCATGAACATATTTAACTACCACACCACGCGATATTTAGATTTGAAGAATCGCCTGGGGAATAGTGTGGCTACAAATGTAAGCATCTGTTTCGTATATGCGTAGAAACATACACACATGATAAAATAATGTACGTTCTAACTTTGATGTTCTAGCTGCTTGCTGACGTAATGATTTCGATGTGTCTTAGCACATCTTTGCCGCAGCTTCTTTACTGTCTGTCTGGAGCTTTTCGCCTCTGAAAGTTACAGGCGTGAGGCTGGGTGAGAGCCAGGTCGGGTAGCTTGTGTTAAGCGTTCCCCACCAGAAGTAACAATGCTGATGCTCAGTATTTCACACACAAAAAAATAGGCAGCGATTTTTATCTTCTAGAAAAGCATGAAGTGCGGCATTTAAGGAGCAATCGTTTAAATTTGGTCAGAAGATACTGAACAGTCGTTTCTGGGGGTTAAGAAGAACCCATATTTCATCAATGTAGCGGGAAGACTGTTTTGGTGCACGCATCACGTGACATCACTTTCCCCGCCAAATTTAGCGGAGAAACCGAACGTGTACACGTCCCTGACGTCACGTTACGTCGTAGCACTGTCAATGCCAAGAGCTCGTGCAGGGAGACGCGCTTTCATGCGCTCCGGAACAAAAATTACACCATCTTCCCAAGGGGAACCATGGGGGTGATGCGGAGCATCGTGTTGGTTCCGAGGAAAGAGTCAGTTGCGTGCTGACGTCGAGAGATGGCGCCACCGACTGCCCTAGCGTTACCCCTACGCAAGCCTTCGTCGCGGCTCGCGGCAGGGAAACTTGGAACGCTCGCCGCTCGCCGTTTATTTTTTTTCACACTTGAAGGAGAGGAGACTAGAGGAGGAGAGTTGCGTGCGCGCGCGGTGTGAGTTGAAGCGAACGCACGCGCAGTGCACGCAGCTGGTAGAGAGAGAGAGCGGAGAGAGTAACGCGCAGCTGTTGGAGAGAGGGAAGGAGGAGAGTTGCGCGTGCGTAGTGTGAGTGCGGACCACAAGGCCGCGGGACATAGACCCGAGCAGAGATGCTCCGCATCTAAAATAGGAACAAAAGCGTTCGGAACCATAGAGTTGTTTTAATGTACGCTAGAGGTTCAACTGGCGCTCGTGTGCTGAGGCGTATTGAAGCAGACAGCAACCAGTCGGAAACTGACTTCCGGTAAGCATTTCTATGGGAAAAAGGGGAGTCCGTTTTCTCCCTGCGCTCGATTATAAGAGCAAATATCACAAATAATTCGTACGTACTGGTAGTTTGGAACATTCCTCAGTCAGGCAGACCAAATAATTGGTTAGTTACGGCTTTTTTTTCTTTAAGTTAATGGCATTACAAACGGCGCTAAAACGGCTTCCTTCATGTAGTTATGCGCACTGTCGGACACTGTAAGCGCGAACGTGGCGTCGCCGCTTTCCAGCAGGGGGGATATACGCACCAAACGAACGAAGGACATGTGGAAAACCAAGATAGGCGGCTAGAACTACGCAGTAACACTGAATCAGTAACTCCCTGTACATGTAGACGATCAAACGTTTATGAAGGTCACGTAATATAGTCCGATTTGCAATATTAAGTACTGCCTAATTTTTTCTACTCTGAATATGTGCGAAGACGCTTGAAATCTTTGAAAATATGGAGAAGCCAAGGAACGGGTACCCGATAAAAGCTAGCTGCCCGACATAGGAAATAATAAAAAGACACACCGTTTATAGGCCACCTATTTTATTCTTTAAGTTTCGAATATTTTCAACAGCTCGTAAAGATGTACGACGGGCTCGTTTTTATATAGAGACAAGACTGGCATATTAGCTATATATAAGCACCATCGGAAAGCTGGGAAAACCTTGAACACGCTCTACATTCCTTTCGATTGTTATTTTGCTTAGCATCTTCACTCGTTTTTACATACCTGCTACGGAACAGAGGTTTGGGCCTGAAATATAGCGAAGTTTAACAACGTTCACTGGTAAAGAAAAATGCTCTAACTGAAGCAATTACACTTTTACAATGTTAATCAAGGTACATACAATTCGGTAAGACCGAAATAACAAAAGTTATCTATATGTTACTATCCGGCGAAGAAACAAAATGCACGGGCGTTTTCCCATAGGAATGCACAGAAGCACCGCAAAAGTAGACTGGTTGCTGTCTGCTTGAATTTGCATCCTGGAAGTAGCATAGACACTAGCGCCAGTTGAACCTCTACCGTACATTACAATAACTCTATGTTCGTAACAAAACATGTCTATTGTGTTCCGAACGCCTTTGTTCACGCAGCCTCATTGCCCCACGGTGCGTGAATGCGACTCCGATGCCCCATGCATGACTTCTCCGTGACATCATCGCACCTATCGCAGTGCTCTATTATGAATTATACCACAGGACTGCACAATTTTGCTTTCTACAGCAACATGGGGCTAAACCAGCGACGTGTCTGCTTTTGAACACACTCCCATCTTTGTTCTTTTTTTTATTATTTTTGGTATTTGACCCCTGCTAAACTCAAAACTAGGAATGCGGCTGGTGCCCTTTCCTTCATTTCGGACTCCGAAAGAAGCGGATTCGACCGGTGTCTCTTTTTCCAGATCCTTGAATCGCAATTAATGAGGAAAGACGGTGTCTAGACAGTCCAGAACGTTCTTTTTTCTCTCTCTGGGTCTGAAACTCGTCGTGTGTTGCGACTACCTGGCACTCGGACAGCGGAGTTCATTAGTGCTCCCTTACACAGACGTCACAAGCCTCTTCCGAAAGGGAAGAAAATGAGTTCTCGAAAAAAAATAAAAGAACCAGGTAAGTCGGTCGGGTAAGCTCCCTCGCTCGACAAGACGTAAAATACTAAAACAGCGATTTTTTAAAAATAAATGAAGCTATTTTATAAATTATAAGATTGTTATAATTTAAAGAAAATAATAAAATAAAGCATAAAACGCACTGATAGCATCAAAGGATACTCGAATTGTTGGACTAAGACGTCATATTAACCCCCCCCCCCTTTTTCCCTTCCTCCCCATCTTTTCTTTATTCCTCTCTCTCAACCACACGCCCGAACGCTCAGATACTGAGAAGAGGTTTCTGTGGTTTCCGCCAGCCTTCGTGTGCTGTATCTTTCGAAGAAATATCCTTCCAAAACTCCCAACAAAAGAGGTCGAAAAGTGTTCGCAACTTTCACGGTCTATACAGGGCACACCAGTTCCTATCAAAATGGCTGTCATCTGGGGCGGTTTGCCGACGAATGCGGGTATCTCTCCCGGCGGCCAAATTCTCCGCAAAAGGGAATTTTTCCTCACATGACCGGCTTAGAGTGCGGGGAAGTACCTACAGCGTTCCAGCCGATTCCACTCGACAGACGTTAAGCATCACATGTTCTTTTTAGAGCGCAGCTCTTAGGCGCCCGTTTCCAGCTTGAGCGGCGTCGGCGTCGCCGTCGCCGTCGGCGTCGGCGTAACCGCGCGGTGCATTATGGGTAAATTTTCCCGAAGGAACCCGAGGTCCTCCTGAAGGACCTCGGGTTCCTTCGGGAGGACATCGGGAGGACCTCAGGTTCCTTCGGGAGGACCTCGGATTCCTTCGGGAGGACCTCGGGAGGACCTCGGTCGGATACCTTTAGTGACCTCGGAGAGGGGGGTCACGTAACCCCCCGAGGTCACGTGACTCCCCCTCCCGCCCCCGAGGTCATATGACTCCCCTGTACCCTTCCTTCCTCTTCCTCAAAGTACCTTTGGGAGGACCTCGGGTACCTTCGGTGACCTCGAGGAGGGGGAGTCACGTGACCCCCGAGGTCACGTGACCCCCTCCCCTCAGTACCCTTCACTCCTCCTCCTCAAGAGCTGCGCTCTAATTCGGCGTTACAGGGAGTTGTAAACGGCTTTCACTTTTTTAATTCTCGCTTAACAAGATCTTTCCCAGAAATAAATTTACGTGCCGCTTCTAAAATACAGAAATGCAATTCGTTTCACCTATATCTCAAGCCTGCTCACTGTGGAAGACTGGCGCAGCTTCGACAGTGCTCTAATGGTGCGTTCACACTGGAAGCGGATCCGAGCGTCTCTCAACCGCAAAGCGACTGGGATCGAGCGGTTGGAGCGCGTTTTGCCAACCGCTTCGGGACCGCTTTACCAAACCGCTTTCGCGAACCGCGAAACGGCAACCAATTGCAACGCGACGCTGACGTGACGTCGGGGGCTTTCGAAACAAGATGGCATCTGCAGCTGGTGAGGCGTCCAAGGCGCTGTAGTCCTAGCTTTACAGCAGACAAATCAACGGAGAAACGTGATGTTCACGTCCGTCACTTGAATCCGCCGCGAAACGAAATGACTCGTAGTCTTAACGGGCTTCACTCCGGTGATTTGGTTCGGGTAAGAGTTTGTTTATTATTCGGGGTGCCACAGTCCGTCGCTCGCTGCCTTGTCAGTCTTTGCCCGTAGAATGTCGGAACCCGCCCCTGATCGACCGAAATGTCAGCTTTTGTACCCACTAAGAGATTCGCATGAACTATTAAAAGCTTTCGACACCGTGCACGACCACCACGAAGGCCGATAGAGATGTCGTGAGCCTATTTGCGTAGCCAACACACTACCGCGGAGCTGGCAGGGTACTTGCGCTAGCTTGACCTGTAACGTTTACTACTACAAAAAGGAATAAAGGGAACCTACTCAAGAAATGAAGTGTACGATCCAGACGATGCATAGGCAATTCATACGGCATTTATTTGAGCTAAATATCGAACAAACAGTAGACTCCATGCATCGACGTGGATGTGACGAGAGGGGGTCCGGACAATATAGTCCCGCACAATATGGTCTCGGACAAAATGGTCCCGAGTGCATAGGCCGGACTAAACGGTCCCAAGTCATTTTCGCGGCAAGTCAGTTTTGCGGAGTGTCCCTTGGATGGATGGATGGATGGATGGATGGGGCTGAACCCTTTGAATCGAGCGGCGGCTTGCGCCACCTAGCCAGTATTTTTTTAAGCTATTTAATTTACGAGTTACAAATCTAGATATTTAGTCTTAAAGCTACGGTCCGTACGACGGAGGCGCCTCTATGCAACCGGGTGCACACACCTTCCGCCCTACGGGTCGCCCGGAAGGGAATAGGAAAATACTCACCCTTCCCTTGACCTACGCCACCAGTCAGATAATCTCTTCTTGGTTATCTCCACCTTCCCCATGTCTATTTTCCCCTCACCATCCCTAAATCCCAGTGCGGTTGTTATATTAATAGACTCTTCAGCCACTACAGGGTGAAGCCACTACAGGGTACAACGAACTTAGTCGCGCCATCTATCGGGTAGGGTAGCCGTGGCTCGCTTTCGATATGCGCATGTTCCCTTCATGTCGAGGGCATCGTGCCTTTAGCAGGCACGAATCCAGGGGGGGGGGGGCATGGGGCCCGGCCCCTTCCCCCTTTCGAAATCTTCCATTTTGCTGGGGCCTCCTCTCCCCCTCCCCCTCATACAGCCTTTTATCATGGGCGGGCCAACCCCGAAACAAAATCCTGGCTACGTGCCTGGCCTTTAGCATAGGTGCGATATAATTATGACAACTTTATCATAAAGGTTGTGTGTTTTTGGTATCTACCAAATTACCGATAGACCCCGAAACACCCGAGTCTCTTTAATCAAAATTGTGGAAAATCGGAAACCCCCAAAAAACCTCACCCAAGAAAATACCGAGCTTCACGGGAAGAAATCTTTATGTATACAGCTATATACAGCTAAGAAAACACGGCCGTGTCCTGTTTTCTTCAACATATATGCCACAATAAGCGCCGAGCTTTTTTCTGACATCAAAAAATTACGCCGAAAAATCTAAAATCTCTGGGGACAAAACTAATTTAAAAAAAAACACCATATTAAAAAAAAAAGCCGACAACACGGAACCACAGCGAGTAGCTCTAAAAGATCGCTTGTAGATTTTATCTCGCTAATACTGAAAAACCTGCAGTTTAGTTCGGGGCAAGCGTTTATAAAAATACACTGAAGAAAAAAAATTAAAAAACCTAAATGAAGCGATTTGGCAGTTGCGATGTCGCTCAGGCGCAAGAAAAAGCGTGGTGGAGGCTGGAGGCCTCAACGCGTTTTAAGGGGCTGCGAAATCGCAAGCAAACTCGCCCCATGGGAATCGGGGTTTCGTCCTAATTTAGGTGGAAGTACGGCTTCTCTAGGCCCCCGCCTATCTACGCTCCGTCTCTCGGTTCTCATTGGTTGGAGTGATGACTGACGTGTGGAATGTTTCTTGTAAAATTGATTCTCTCTGCGTGGTAGTCTTCTATTTTACATATTTTGGTATTTTTGAGATACACACAATACAGATAGAGTCATTCGTGTTTGAAAAACAATCACAAGATCGCCTTTCCCGTTTCGGTTTCAAACGCTAACAAACATGGCTACAGGCGTTTGCGGCGAACGGTTTATACACCGCGTAACTCGTTGAACGGTTCGACGTGTTTGAACGGTCAAACCGTTCGAACTCGTCGAACGGTTTATACACCACGTACCTCGTTCTCTATTTATATTTTTAGTAGGAGTTGTTTTGCGTTCACCAAGATCTCCAGAGGAAGATCTCAAGCAACGTAGTTAGCAGCAAACAACTGTCGCAAGTGCACACCTAGGGAAACGCTATGCTGGAGCTTGTTTTCGTAGCGGGACTGGCGTATAGATAAGCATCGCGCGTCAATTATTCTGCTTGATCTTGCTTGATTTGTTCGTTTGCGCGTATTGACGCTGAATAGATATGTCGGTTCCTCTAAAAGTGCACCCTCTACTTTCAGAATCTTGCAACCGTCATGACTGCGACCTTGCACTTTCAGGAAAGAATTTGCGAGCCATTTGGCTGGAAACAGTCGGGTGTTCGCCTCATATCAGGCTTTCCAGGCATTTTTCCGTCATTTCGCTTCGAAAGGCACGCGTAGCTCTCAAGCATTGAGCAGTTTACCTGGCTTTCTAGAGGGAATATTTTTGGTCGCGCACCCGCATCGCTCGAGGACGCTATGCAAGAAAACAGCAAAAACAAAAAAGCTGAAAAAGACTGCACATACATATATATATATATACAACACGGGCACTTCACGTCATCGTACGTGGTCTCCGAAGAGGAAATAAACGAACATTAGCAGATGAATGAACCGTAATTAATCCAATGAATCAAAGAACTAAAGTTTTCAGGAACCCGCAGAAAGACGAAAAAAGGGCGGAGCCAGGATTTGAACTCTGGGCCTCCCAATGTCCGGTCGGGTGTGCTAACCACTACACCACTACACTTTTTTTTTCCTGTTTGACGCATGATACAGATACATTCAATCACTACACATCAGGCCCTAAAATGGTTTCAAATTAACAAGATTGTCTAGTACAGGCAGCCATTCCGGCGGTTCACTCTGCAACTTTATAACTTCTCTTAAATAACACATGCTCTCAATAAAGTAGTCTCTAACCGGTCGAGCGACCAAATCGGCATTTCGAACAGCCATCCTAGACTTCCACATACTGTGGAGACTCAGCACCATAAACGTGTCATAAGGCACGTCCTCCTCGTTATCTGTCGTGAGGAAACGTATTCCGTGAGGTGTTATTGGCAAACATTTTTTCAAAGTACGCTGTAGAATGTCCCAATGAAATACTGCGTCCCAGCAATCTAGAAATATGTGGTCTATAGTTTCTGGCTTTTTACATAACAAGCAATCAATTGACCAGGGCACAAAAAGGCCTTTTTCTTGCAGCCAGGGTTTCACAGGGAGTGTATTACTATGGAGTTTAAAAAAGAATGACTTGACAGAAGGTCGTACCGGCATCTTTTTAACTCTTTTTAAAACATCTTTTCCCTTGTCTTCAGCGAACAGAGAGCGATACAAGGGTACCGGAAACACTACATCTCTTAAGTCTTTATACAAACGCTTTCTTGAAACCACACTTAGGTATTCCATAGAGAATCGCACTTTCAAAAACCGGAAGGCTTGCACCACTTCGTACAAAAAACCACGAACTCTTGAAAACCTTACATCAGCAGAAGAGACAATAAATTCAGGCAGTGCGTTTCGCAGTGCAACCTGAAGTACAGTTCGCAAAAAAGGGTTCTTCTGATCCCTTAGAAAAACAAATCTGGATACCACCTGACGGAGGAACAAGTGGGGTAAACCCAGTCCGCCACTTTGGACGGCACGAAACAAATTTGTACGGCTCATGCGTTCCCATCCCGAGCCCCATACAAAGACCGCAAACACTCTATGCATCTTCTGGATGTTGATCCTCGACATCCACATCGCCTGGAGGACGTACCAAATTTTTGCAACAATAAACATATTACAAACTGTTGAACGGCTAAACATTGACAGGTCGGTTCCCCCCACTTTAATGTTTTTGCTCGGGCCTGTTCGATTTCTTCCTTCCAGTAATTCGCAGTGTCTCGGTAGTGCTCTAGTGGCACTCCGAGGTACTTAGCTGGTGAGCAAGTCCACTGGATGTTTTCAAAAGTAGCAGGTACGTTTTCCCAACTTCCGTGCCAGATACCCAGACATTTGCCCCAGTTTATAGCACTGCCCGACAGCTTACAGTACGCTAAGGCCTCTTTGACAACTTCACTGACGCTTTCCACGTCGTGACAAAAAACTGCTACGTCGTCCGCGTACGAGAGAACTTTGACTTCGTTTGCCATTAGTCCAAATCCTCTTATTTTTTCATTATTAAGAAGCTTTAAACAAAAAGGCTCTAAATAAATGGCGAACAACAAGGGCGATAGCGGACACCCTTGCCTCACGGAGGACCGTACCTGGAAGCACTCACTAAGGTTCTTATTTACAATTATATTCGTACAACATTTTTTATAAGCCATTTTAACCCCGTCTAATAGTACAGCGCCCACGTCGATATGTTCCAAAATGCTAAAGAGAACTTTATGCACAACGCGATCAAAAGCCTTTTCTAAATCAAGCTGCAACATTGCAACTCGGTCTCCTGTTTCATCACAGCATTCTAAAATACTCCTTGCTACGTGAATATTGGTGGTGATGGTCCGGCCCTTGATGCCGCAAGTTTGGTGCGGCCCTACAATTACTTTTATTACGTTTTGTAGTCTCCTTGCTAAAACCTTCATGAATATCTTATAATCTACGTTCGCTAAGCTGATTGGACGATAGGACCCTACGGACAACAATTTAACTGGATCGTCACTTTTAGGAATCAAAACAATATGCGTTTTTTGAAAAGAAAGAGGAAGTTCTTTCTCCTTGTACGACTCGGTTATCACGCGACACAACACCTCTGCCACTTCGCTTTTGAAAGCCTTATAAAAGGCTGCACTCAAACCGTCGGGTCCGGGAGACTTACCAAGCTGCAATTCGTCGATTGCTTTCTCTATTTCTCGCGCACTAATCGGTACCTCAAGGCCTGCTTTAACTTCTTCATTCAACTTTGGCATAAGTGGCAAAATCCCTGTTTCGAATCCTCCTCCAACATCTCTTTCAACTCCCAAAAGGTTTTGATAATGCTCAAAAAAGGCGCGCTCAATTAATGCTTTATCGCGGGTGATCACGTTTCCGTACTGAATTTCATGTATTTCATTTTTTTTTGCATATCTTTTTTCCTCCCCGAGAGAACGCTTTGTTGGAATCTCACCCGCCCACACTCGTTCCGCACGCGCCCTTATCATGGCTCCTCTATATTTTTCAGTGTCGATAAGCTCTAACTGGCTTTTCACTTCGCGTATTTCTTTGGTAAAGCTGCCAGGTTGTGCGCTCTCCACACCTAACAAATAATCGAGTCGGTTATGCATATCCCTCTCCCTCTGCTTTTCGTTATAACGTGCTATGCAAGATCTTTCAATTGCGTTAACTTTGACTTCGTTCTTAAAGGGGCGATGCAACAATTTTTGTACTTTGCGCAAATACCGCTTAAAACGGATCCCTGACGTTGACCACCTATGAAACACGCGTTCGATTTTCACCCCACGCAATAGAAGTCCCAGAAACAAATTAAAGAAAAACGAGACAGCGTTCACCCCCTCAACTCGCAGCCAGAACAAGCGGCCACGTGACCTGGAATGGATTATATGCCGCCAATGTTGATCATAGCCACGCGCTGGGGTTGGCAAAGCACAGGACACGCGCTGAGTTCCAGACATTGTTATGGCTCGGCTATTGTCGTCGTTGAAGCGATTGGACACGGGCCACTACCCGAATGCTTCTCGAGCTAGTAATTATCACGAGCCCAAATCGAGCGCCCACGCAATGCTCGGGTCCAATCTATGAACCGCATTCAAATATCGTCACTGGGGTGTACTGCGATCCCCACGTTACGTCAACAAATTTTGCAAAGAGAGATTGAATGAAAATGATCGCTTTTGTCCTTGATATTACACCGCAACAAAGGAGTTTCTTGGCCAGTGGCGTTGCGTGCGAGTATCCTTGAGTCCCACCAGTGCCAGTAAGCTCGTGTAAAGTGAAAAACATTCCAACTGAATATCGTTGCACAGCTCCTTTAAACTGTTCCCACATTCTCACAAAGTTTGCCTCCGCCGCTAGCAATGTTTCTAAACCGTCTTTCACGCCGCTCATGAAAGTTTCATCTTTGATAAGTTTATCGTTAAATTTCCAAAGTTTCCAGTTAAAGCGCGACTTTGCTTGTTTTACCCCAAGTGTAAACATAACTAGACTATGGTCACTAAAAGACACATGCTCGACGTCGTATTCCCGACAGAGTGGCACAAGGCTCGCTCACTACACCACTCCACCTCGACTCTCTGGCGTTTCCTATCGGTCTTATTAATGCACAAGAAACGAAATGTATCCAATCGGAGGTGTCCTGGAACACACGCCGCCGCGTGGAACGCGGTACGACGCTTAATGTCACGTGGTACGTGCTCGTTTGTGCTCCAGAAATCCTCCCACTGTTTGTCTCGTCCCGTGTACAGTCAGCACGGAATGAAACCCGAACGCCGGAACGCGTGGCCGTTGATACAGGCTGCTCCATCTGGAGGGCCCGTGAGAACTAATGAAAATGCGCCGGGGTGCAAGGGTGCGGGTCCTACTAAGATGGGTTCGACCCTCGCGCGGCGCGTCTGGAGACTTCCGCGTTTCGCCGGTGGCGCGCTGTAAGCGCCGTCACATCCGATACATTTTAAAGCACTGTCACTTGCTTTGTGTATCGGATTCCCAGCGATATCTCTTCAGCGCTGTCATTCATTATCGCTTTGTGTATCGCAACGACGAAATGAAAGTTGAAACATTTCGTGCACAGAAGACCCGTAGTGCTTGATGACGTGTCACTGGGGCTCTGCTGAACAACGTGCGACGCGCGGTTTCTGAGAAATAGTGAAACGTCATAAACGCGAAATAAAATTTGTTCATTCGCACAACCATCCTCTTTATGAAAAAAAAATGCTGCTACAGACCGACGCGGATGCCTCGGTTTTTATGAGCAATGCGCATGTTTTCTTGCGAGGTTATCAGCCGCTTCTTAAAAAGCGAAAAATTGCTTGCTGACGCTCTCTTTGGTAACCGCCGATATGCCAGGCGTATCAACTCCGGAGCGAAATAAATTCATCACCCTGTCTGAGCAGGGCCTATCGCAAAGAGCTATAGCCAGGTTAAGCGGCGGCCCGGTGTCGACCGGGCGACAGTGGGGCGACAGTGCGGCGACAGAAAAGCACCCCGAGTGACGGCGCTTACAGCGCGACACCGGCGAAACGCGGAAGTCCCAGACGCCCCATGCGAGGGTTGAGAAAATCTTATGGCCAATTCGTCTGGGCCCGCACCGCACCGGTGCAGTGCGGTTCGTGGTACACGGAAGGCTAGAGGGAGAGGGGAGCTTCCTTCTCTCCCGCCGGCCTTTTAGTACTAAAGTGGAAAGAGTTTACTGCACTGAACGGGTGCGGTCTGCCCCAGACGAATAGGCCATAGGAGTAGGACCCGCACCCTCGCACCCATGTCCATTTTCATTAGTTCTCAGAGGCCCTCCAGGTGGAGCAGCCTGTATCGATGGCCACGCGTTCCGGCGTTCGAGTTTCATTCCGTGCCGACTGTACATGCAGTAGTCTTCCTTGTTTATGAGCTCTAGAAACACGGTATCATCATCATCTGCGAGAATCAAGAGCCACGTTATTGAATATACAACACGGGCACTTCACGTCATCGTACGTGGTCTCCGAAGAGGAAATAAACGAACATTAGCAGATGAATGAACCGTAATTAATCCAATGAATCAAAGAACTAAAGTTTTCAGGAACCCGCAGAAAGCCGAAAAAAGGGCGGAGCCAGGATTTGAACTCTGGGCCTCCCAATGTCCGGTCGGAGTTCAAATCCTGGTTCCGCCCTTTTTTCGGCTTTCTGCGGGTTCCTGAAAACTTTAGTTCTTTGATTCATTGGATTAATTACGGTTCATTCATCTGCTAATGTTCGTTTATTTCCTCTTCGGAAATACCGATTCGGATCAAATATATACAGGGTGAAACAAGGAGACGGCAGGCTCTTTAAATCGACCGGAAAATTCGGTTTCTTAACCTATCGCGCTACGACTTTGTGCGGCGTTGCCCACAGATGGTGCATTTTTTTTGTAAAATTTGCAAAGAACGAACTTACCTGAGAAAAAAGTAAAGAAAGAAAAAGGCTTAGCTCCTATGGAAACGCAGTGACGCCACCGGTCTGCAAACAACACGGCGCCGTTTCGCACGGGAGACAAGAGATGGCGCAAGCGGTCGCGACGCCAACTGCCGCCAACGAACGAGCAGACGACGCCGAGAGCCATCGTGTTTAGCAGACAAGGAACTGCAGTTCCTTGTTGTTACCGCGCCTGTTTTTGTTTCTGTGACTGTCGCCGCCTGCGGAACGCGAGCCGCTTTTGAGTCGAAAGGATCGTCTGCTAAAGTGCCGGCTCTCGGCGCCGTATGCTCGTTCGTTGGCGGCGTTCGTTGCGCCATCTCTTGTCTCCCGTGCGAAACGGCGCCGTGTTGTTTGAAGACCGGTGGCGTCGCTGCGTTTCCATAGGAGCTAAGCCTTTTTCTTTCTTTACTTTTTCCTCAGGTAAATTCGTTCTTTGCAAATTTTACGAAAAAAATGCACCATCTGTGGGCAACGCTGCACAAAATCGTAGCGCGATAGGTTAAGAAACCGAATTTTCCGGTCGATTTAAAGAGCCTGCCGTCTCCTTGTTTCACCCGGTATATATATATGTCTTAGTTCTTTCGGTTACTTTTTACATCGACAGACACTGAGAGACGCTTGTATTGGACCCTGGCTCGTGCATGATGGACCGCTAGAACACCGCTTTTATGGTCGCGTCCCACGGGCGTTGCAATGATAGTTGTTTGTGTTCTACCGGGTGAAACAAGGAGACGGCAGGCTCTTTAAATCGACCGGAAAATTCGGTTTCTTAACCTATCGCGCTACGATTTTGAGCAGCGTTGCCCACAGATGGTGCATTTTTTTCGTAAAATTTGCAAAGAACGAATTTACCTGAGGAAAAAGTAAAGAAAGAAAAAGGCTTAGCTCCTATGGAAACGCAGCGACGCCACCGGTCTTCAAACAACACGGCGCCGTTTCGCACGGGAGACAAGAGATGGCGCAACGAACGCCGCCAGCGAACGAGCATACGGCTATGGTGCCTGGAACGCGTCTCCGACTGGTGTGTTTACCGCGGTCAAAAAAGTGGTCCCTCGATTTCCGCCTGATGACGTCATCAAAGTGTCATGCTGTCGCCGGTCGCGACCCTGGCGGCGTCCCAACAGTTGTGGTACAAATCGCAGACGCCTGTTCTGCTGCAGGTCGCTTTCCACTGTGACAGTTCACGGAAGCTCGAGCAGCCGGAAGTTGGGACGCCTAAAGGGACGCCGTGACGGCAGCGACACTCGCGTTCGCTCGTGCTTTTCGCCAGCATTCCTACGGCCAACCGCCAGGATCGCGACAGGCAACAGCATGACAATCGCGTCATTTGTTGCCACATTGGGACCACTTTTGATGTATGGGCGGGATAGGACGCTAAACACACCAGTCGAAGACGCGATCCAGAGCACCATAATACGGCGCCGAGAGCCGGCACTTTAGCAGACGATCCTTTCGACTCAAAGCGGCTCGCGTTCCGCAGGCGGCGACAGTCACAGAAACAAAAACAGACGCGGTAACAACAAGGAACTGCAGTTCCTTGTCTGCTAAACACGATGGCTCTCGGCGTCGTCTGCTCGTTCGTTGGCGGCAGTTGGCGTCGCGACCGCTTGCGCCATCTCTTGTCTCCCGTGCGAAACGGCGCCGTGTTGTTTGCAGACCGGTGGCGTCACTGCGTTTCCATAGGAGCTAAGCCTTTTTCTTTCTTTACTTTTTCTCAGGTAAGTTCGTTCTTTGCAAATTTTACGAAAAAAATGCACCATCTGTGGGCAACGCTGCACAAAGTCGTAGCGCGATAGGTTAAGAAACCGAATTTTCCGGTCGATTTAAAGAGCCTGCCGTCTCCTTGTTTCACCCTGTAATAGCAGACGGTGCCATGTACGCTGCCGAGCGTCTGCCCGTACGACTAGCGGGCTGTGTCAGACGGCAGACTAGACGCTGCGGACGTCGCGACAGGGAGACATTATAGGCTCGCGAACGTGTTCAGCCGAGCAGCCGAGCTAGTCCAGCAGTAACGGGCGGGGCCAGCGTACTGTGGGCGGGGCCAGATGGGTGGTGAACTCCACCTAAAACTCGCCTAGCGTCGTAATTATTCCGCTAAAAACTGTTTTCTTCGTGGCAATGTTTCTTTATACACATACCTGTCCTGTCTAAACCCCTGAATTTTTCTTTATAATTTTAGTGTTTTTTAAAGGGTTAGGTATTTCGATACAGGCGCTAACACCTTTCAACTCACACGAGAAGGAGCAAATGCCTCCGGAGAAAATGACCTCATTGCCATCTTTAACAAGTAAATTTAGAGTGTATTCGTGGGCTGACACGTGCGGCGGAAATACGAGCAAGCATACATGCCGCTTTCCAGACGTCTAGCAGCATCGTTTGTTCATTCTTCATACCTAATACGCGGCAATTTAGAAATTGTTGTACAAATAAGACCTTGCCCTCGCTTCAAGAACAAGAGCGCTGAAATTTAAAAATAACAGGCTAGATCTAGATACAGGATTGGACCAGCATACTTCGGTAGAACCGCACAGAAGATATGAAACGAATTATAGACAGCGCCATAAACGTAACATAATGCTAGAGTTAAAATCAGGTTTTAAGTCCTCCAACACCTTCTAAAAATAAATAAACAAAACAAAAAGAAAAGAAACGTGCGTACGATATTACAAATTTTCTTCTTTTTTTTTCTTTTTTACACGGCGTTTACGATTTATTTTAGTCTGATCTTTCCAAACTGCCCAGCACGTGTCATCTCGCCTGCAGCGTCGTCATCATCATCGTCGTCGGGTTCACAAGACCGCAACAACATCAAGAGAGACACGGAGGGATCACAATGTCTTTATAGACTCTCATATCGAAGAAAAAAAAATATTGGGAAGTTGGAATCTCACGCCTTGTATGATATAGATTCCGGGGGAGTCACTGGGGCAGTAAGAGATCGGCTATAAGGCGCTCCCGTCGTAAAGGAAGCGACAAAGCGCGGCGAGACGTACTTGGACCCGGTGTTTGTCTTTTCCGCTGCAATGTCTACCAGGACCCGGGCTTTGACATGGCCGTAAAGAGAGTTGGCTCGCAGTAAACCCTTTTCGGTCCGGAAACTTTTAAGAGCCGATATACGTGGCGGGCGGTAAACAGAGCGAAGCCGAAGTGCGCCCGGAGATATATGGAGCTGCCACACGAATGGTCAACGAAGCCCGGTCAAGAAACCCAATGCACTCGGAAAAGCGACAATCGAAGATATGCGTAAGCTACATACACACATCTGGATGCAGTTAACGTGAAATTTAACATTGAATGTGAAATAATGTCTTTTAGCAGCTTTTTTATTTGCTTGTTTTTGCGTCGTACACAGTAATCATTTCCAATAGATATATCAACAAAATAAATAAATGATGACAGATAAGCTACTCAGTGATTCTCGGGAAGGGGAAAAGAGATCCGCCTATCACGCACTGTGTGAGAAAAAAACAAAACGACTTGCGTAATGTAAAAAAAACAACATTTTTGTCGATGTAGTAGTTGAGCAATTCATTAAACATTCAGGCAGGGAATGCATTGGTAATCGTAACATCTTTAAAGTGGAATATGGAAGGTGTCGAAGTATATGTTATTCATCAACCGAAAACATTTTTCATAATCCAGTTTGCCCAATATCGAAGCACATATTGCTGCTTATGGAAAGCACTCAAAAAAACGCCAAATCGACTTTCGAAATGGTTGAGAAATAGAAATTCTCCTTGTCGGTGATAATGTGAAAAGCTTTCTTTGCTTTTGTTTTCCAATATGTTGAAAGGGCACTCGCCTGGATAGCCAAATTTCTTATATCACGCTCTTCCTCTCTTTCTTTCTTTCTGTTTTTCTTCGTCTCTTTTCTCAGCTGGTTCGTCAGAAACTCGAGAAATAAAATGCGCGAGGCGATATCCGTCCATATCGACGAGATGTGCTACTTTGTGCGAGATAGAGCACAGACATAGGTCAACGTCGCCTTAGGTGGAGCGTACCATTTTCTGTTGCTGTCATGAATTTGTTTATAGTGGAATAAACGCCAGCACCGTTCAAAGTCATCATACGTGTCTAGACCAGGATACGACCTTGGTGTGGAAGAGACGAGTATCGGTATTCGAAGCAATAATGGGCATTCGCAAGTGGAGCACAGTGGCATTATTTTGCCAACTTAAAACCTACGAGTTCATTACCAACGATCCGAAAAAGAAGTCGGTTGAAAGTCATCTTTTCATTTATCTCAAAGAATTATGGAGGCGATGTGGGCTACTTGGTTCACGATGACAAAAGAGCAAACAGCGCGTAAAAAACAGGAAGAAAATAAAAGAAGCGCACACAGTACAAGCGCTTTGTCACTTTTACTATCCCCCTGTTTCTTGGGCACTGTTTGCCCTTTTGTCTTCAACAACGAATTCGGTTGAAAGTCATATTTTCAGGTATCTTCAACATAGGATTTGGTTGCAAGTCATGTTTTGATGCATCTTCACTAAAAAAATCGGTTGAAAATCGTGTTTTCATGAATCTTCAATAAAGAATTCGGCTAAAACTTTGTCCTCGTTTTTTTGTTTTTTTTATGAGCGGAGAGGCTGGTACGTAACGTAGGAGCGGACCTGGTGTGGGCAGGACGTGAGGATTACCTTTGGCCCATCGGACGTTGTGGGCGGGCAGCGGATCCGGGCCGAGAAAGAGGAGGACCAGGAGGCAGGCTGCCTGGCTCAGCCGCATCGGGCCCCGGGTCTCCTCGGCGGGCAGGGCCGCACGGCTGGTCCTCCGCTACGCCCGGCCTGCACGAAGACCCAGAAGAAGCAAGGGGTTACCGCGGGGCTTCGACCGCGGGCCACAAGTTCCAACATTTCGCGAAAGTATACGCGAGGTGTGGGTTTAGGAATTACTTTCCGGGCACACAATTTCGCGATTTGGAGTAATATGTCACGTACGCACAAATCATGAATACGCGAAAAAAATGGCAATATTTGCACATATGTAAGAAGCAAACATCATGCTTAGAACGTGCGTGAGGCGTGTGCGCAGGTAATTCGTTTATCGTGTTTGCTCCGAACACCCTGACATTTGTATGATGGATGAGCAGTGGAACTGCCGCTTTACAGTACTCGGGTAAGGAGAAGCGTTAGGCACATCCGACACTTGTTTTAACGTCTTGCCAGTACAGTGCGACTGCTATTTTCTTTAACCTTAGTGCGTGATGCACGTTAAACACCCCGCAGTCTTATAGCGCCGGCAAACTTCCTATATATACGGGGCAGACACGAAACACCCATTGTAGCCGCCTGACTTCGCGATGTTTAAACATGGGCGGAGCATAATTATTTGTGCTTCATTTGGCTTCCAAACAGAAAACAAAAAAGGTGTCCTGGCTTGCCACGGGCTTTCGCGGACGGAGCACCAGAAAATCTACAGATACAGCGAACCGCAGACTTGTACCACCCGCTCACGCTTGCGTCTCGCCATCGTCGTCGGTCGCGGGTATAGCGAAAGGTTGAATAGACATTTGGCAAACGCCGCTCGCCTATTAAATACAAAGTAGTGGTAAGTATTGCGTGCGCTAATAATCTTCACTCTTTCATACTGCCACATTTTTTTAGGCAACTATCGTGGGTACGTGAATAATTATTTCCGAGCGAAGACACCCACAGCGGTCTCAACCGGTATGCGGCTGCTCGAGAGAACCGCGCTAAGCCGAAATCAATAAGACTCGACTCTAAAGCTGGCCGCGGCCTTGGTGCCACATCTTCTCCCAGCCACCAATCAGCGAAGACAGCTTGCAGCAGATGATGTGCGAGAGAGGAGTACCGTACTCTGAAGTAATTCTTATAAATAATACCCCATTATTTGTCAACTCAAAACCTATACGTCTTTCCCGTCACCAGCGAACCGAACAACTCTTCGTCCTCATCGGTACCGAATCCCAATATCACAACTAACAATACAGAAGTATTATTATATGACTACACCAGCAATATAGATAGTATAGAATATTAACTTTAATAATCCATAACTTATTCGCAGCTCATATAGGGCCGGCTACTGCTACAATAAAATACGGTAGTCTACCCAATTCGTGGCGTAGAGTACATGTAATAATCCAGAGAAAAATTCAAGACATTTACAATCCCCTGTAACGCCGAATTAGAGCACAGTTCTTGAGGAGGAGGAGGAAGAGAAGGTACGGAGAGGGGGCTATGCCCCTCATTCTCTCCTGCTCGCCTCCCATTTAGGGGAAAAGTTTCCGCTAAATTTGGCGGAGAGCTTTTCCCGCTAAATATAGTGGGAAATTTTTCCGCTAAATTTAGCGGGGAAAGTTTTCCGCTACATTTTGCGGGGAAGGTTTTCCGCTTAATTTAGCGGGGAATTTTTTTCCGCTTAATTTAGCGGAGAAATTTCTTCCGCTAAATTTGGCGGGAGAAAATTTTCCGCTAATTTAGCGGGGAACTTTGCTCATAATGCACCGCGCGGTTACACCGACGGCGACGGCTTCGCGCATTGTATAAACAGAAACAAAGTTGCTAAGTAGTCTAACAACTTCAACCCGTTGTGACAAAACGAACAGTCGCATGCTTTCTTCCTCCGCTTTTAAGTCGCTTTCTTTTCAGCTCTCTCTCTCTCTCTCTCTCACACACTCTAAAACTGATGTCAGTGCTCGGGATTCGTGGCGCTCTGCTCCCTTTTCTTCCTTCTCCCCCACCCTGATTTACAATTGCTATTGACTCACTTCAACACATATATCTATTTTTTTAATCAGTCTTTAAACGAACTCATTTTTTCCCCCATACCATCAACCAAACACGGCTGAATGACAATTTCTTGGTTCTCTAAAAAGCGACAAATTTCAACAAACGTCCAGGTGGAGTTTTAGGTGGCAGGGCGGATGTTAATAAAATTTCGCCTGTGCGTTATCTGTGTTCAAAGCTCATGCACACAAATAAAAGGTCTGATGCAGATTTCTGTTCCCTTTCTTTGTGGTAATCAAGTCTACATGCACTGCAATTCTAAACTGTTGACGGGATACCTGTAACCTGTAATTTTTAAACGGTAATAACATTATCAAACTGATCGCGTGGTATAAACATATGACCCGTAAAGTTCTATTCCAATAGCTGAGTATAGAAAGAAGCTCGTTAAGTTCATTTATGTCTGTTTCTAAGAAACGCGCTCGCTGGATTCCACCAACGTCGTGCCAAGTGCCTCCCTCCATCTTCCCACTCTTTTTCGTTGCACAACTCTACACTTTTCCTAAATTTGCTTTAACTTACGTCGCACAGAACATTATCCGGATTTTCAAATTTTGCATGGCGAGCTTCGTTACGACGTTGAGCTTCGATCACCGACTTCGTTTCGCAAAACCACAGCACGCACATTGCTTTCTCTTCAACAGTCGCAATTTCGAAATAAAAGGCCATATTTTGTTCGAGGCATCCTTGCGGCGTGTGCGGCGCTACTAAATAAAACGTTGATGGAATTGCATTTTATATTTCGTAAGCGGTTTTTTTTTTGTTCCTTTTGGTTTAAAAGGTCTAGGCACGGCCGCTTGTTCATTGTTACTTCGCTAAGCCTGCCGCTTCAGAGGGAGATGCATGGAAACAGTGAACCGGCTGAGTTTTCCGAGTTCGTCACTGGAGGCGCGACCAAGCGGACACGAGAAATGCTTTGGCGTTGTTCCGACTTCGCGCCGCTCCCGCTCGTGGCTCGCCAGTTACCATGGCTAGAGTTCCCGTATAGGCTCCCTACGGGAATAATAATTGGGGTTGTGTGGATATTTAGACAGCGTGTAGTTGGTCAGCCAATTCAAAGTTGCGACGAGTCACTCGCTGTAGATGAGCAATTTCGCCAGTGCAGTACAACCACGCAGTAGTGATACATGACCGCACGCCGGTACGATGCTCATCCAGATCGAAACGGGCAGGGGTGGGGATTGAACCCAGGATGCCAAAACTCTGTATTCAATCTCCCAAGCAAAATAAGGTTGCATTACTGCATTACACATGGCCGCGAGGTGGGCGACGAAAGAAATCCCACAGTGGACCCGGAACGCCTTCCGAATCGCATTCTCCTTGGATCAACCGCGGCATAGAGCTGACCAATTCCAGTCATTTTTCTCGTCCAGCGTATGCCGAAATGTCTCGGGGGGAGGGGGAAGGGGGGGGGGGTTCGTCCTGAGTGGAGGTCCAGATCGCGGTCTAGATCGAGGCGAGCCAACTACTCCAAAAATCGGTGGAGCGGACCGAAAGTGCTTCCCAGATTTGTATCGGCGTCCCACACCACGTTTCCACGCTCTCCCACCCTTTTCATACGCGTCGCGTCAAGCAAAGCCAGCGAGCCAAGTGACAGCGCGTTGACGCCGAGACGTCCGAGGAGTTCTTGAAGCTGCACTCCAACGAGTAACACAAAATAACGGACTGACACTGTAAGGAGAGGTTTCAGAACGGTCGTTCGGGATCTGAGCTTTCAGACACGCCCAGAGGCTCTACCCCATTATTTCTCTTTATTTCTCTCTCTCTCTCTCTCTCTCTCACACACACACACACACACACACACACACACACACACACACACACACACACACACACACACACACACACACACACACACACTAACTCCCACACATACGCACACACACGCGCGCACAAAGAAAGAAAGAAAGAAAGAAAGAAAGAAAGAGGAGCCGTTTGTCGGAAAGCTGCTGTCTCTGACTGCGTTTCGTTTTCATCTGTTCGGATCTGTTCTGATCTTCGATCCTTTTGCAATTCAGAGTGAATGCGGGATGGCTGGTCTTGCGACGTGTCTCGTCTAGATATCACGAAGTTCTCGCGTGATGTTTTTCTCTGCATTAATGCTAGCTGCAGTCTGCAGACGCAGTAGAACTGTACGGACGTATCCTCTAAGACCAACTCGACGTATCCTCGACGTATCCTCTTAGACCAAAGCGACGGAAGATTACGAAAGTAACAACATCATGCGGAGAAGAAACACATGCAGTATGTGGACAACGGATGGCAAATCACTTTAGGGAACAATGTATTGCCAACGCTAATTTCTGTATCAGCTAGCTGTTTAAATCGAAAAACAAACTGCGAGATAAAAAAAATCTCACTGATCTTTTAGGGGCATAATAATTTTGTATAATCCTGGGAAGGACAGAGCAACACCGGCCATTAAGGTTAAAAATACCAGTTCGAGGTTCTGACGCCAAGCAAAGATAGACATAGTAAATGACAGATTGAGAACAGCAGGGAGGTGCTTCCGGTATCCCATCTCCACCCCGGCACCACCTAGAACAATCAAAGCCTCCGCATGGCCTCCTCTCCCTTCATGAAACGTCGTCAAAGCCGGATCGCGCTATACTTGGCTATTGGCAACGAGATGTTCTGGTGGCGCTACGGGCGTTCTCCTGTGACGCAGCTGGTAGGACGCGAGCAGACGACGCGCTGTGTCAAAGCACGGAGTAACTGAGTTAGTTCGAATTTCTGACGATTAAAAACGGTTTGTTTATTAAAGAAACGCGTATAACGTTTTTGTCGGTGATCTTTCTAATGAATAACAGCGCCTCGAAGTTGTGTTTTGATACTAGAAAAACTTTAACTTGTTCATAAACAAGCCTCCAGCTTCACATTGAGCGCCGTTCACACTCTTGCGACCGAGTAAGACCGAGAGAGACTAGACCGGTTTTTAAGCCTCTTGCGACTTCTTCGGACCAGCTCCGCTGCAGCGCATCCGGTCCTAAGACGTCGCAAGAGGCTTTTGGTCTCTCTCCGTCGTACTCGGTCTCATATATGTGAACGGCGCTTCAGGACCATTCACAGCCTCTCTGCAGTGGCGTAGCCAGGGGAGGCTTATAAGGCTTCAGCCCCCCCCCCCCTCCGCCTCCCACGCCGCAAGTAATGAACATCCAAGCCACTTCAGCGGCCCGAGGAACTGGCCGTCTCCTCGTTTCCCTCAATTTCTCGGCGCATGGTACGGTGCCTGGAACGCGTCTCCGACTGGCGTCTTCCTATTCCACCCATGCATCGAAACTGGCAACGAATGACGTCACAAAACCCGGGGTGTCACGCTGTCGGACGTTGCGATCCTGGCGGGTGGTCATATAAATTCCGTCGAAAAGCGCGAGCAAACGCGAATTTCGCTGTCGTCACGGCGTCCCAACTTCTGGCTGGCGAAGCTTCCGCGGATTGTCAAGCGTGGAGAGCGACCTGCAGCCGAATGGTCGTCTCCACATCCACCCGAGCTGTTGTGACGCCACCCGGATCGCAGCCGGCGACAGCGTGACGCCTCTATGACGTCATCGGGCGAAAACCAAGGGACCAGGTTTCTGGACGCGGTAAACGCACCAAGCTTTAAAGGGATACTACAACGAAATTTCGGCGCTCATTTTTTGGTCTATATGTGTCCAAAAGAGCAGTATCACATGGAACATACCAATATCTTGTTAAAAAAGTCTCGAAAAGGAATTTTAAAACGAATTAAACGATTAGCAAAGAGCACCTGGTGGATGTCGCTAACGCCTCGTTTGTAATGCTCGTCTAGGAACCTTGAGAGCTAGTGACGGAAATCGTCTCGCCTCCGGCCACGACGAGAGAAGGGGGAAGGAGGAACTCCCCCTTTCCGAGAATCCTTTTTGTGTGTCGCAGAAGTCGCTATTGTCCCCCTACAAGATTATAGAAGATTAACCCGTCACTCAAAATTCGTACAAAAGCAGCCGCTTCGGTGGCTGGAACGACTAGGCCATCCTCTGGACGTCAGCCTCGCCGTAGCTTTGCCTGGCTTTGCTCGTTTGAGACGATTTACGTCACGATTGCGCTGGGCCTTCTCCGAGCGCTTGCCAGAGTGGGCCGTTTATAACGAAAAATACAGCCACCAGGATCAAAATACAAACGGGCGATTGTCATTTACGGATATTGTGGATCATATTCAACCTATTTTTGAACACGACGGGAATATTTCAAATTTCGTTGAAGTATCCCTTTAAGAAGCGCGGACTGTCGAACCGAGCATGCCGAAAGGCGAATTCGCTCTCCGAAGAGCGGGTTCCTGTTCGTGCGCATTTCAGCTTCCCTCCGCAAACGCGCGCATCGACCAACAATGAGACTCGATATACTTCTGAGCTGCCCATAAACGTTTCGCACAAGTAACATCAATAAAGCGATCATGGCACGTGATATGTCTAACGCTTGTGCGTATGGAGTCAGCATTAGTCGCGTCCTAAAAACCTCGAAGGGGAAAAAAACAAAAAAAAACATTTCATGCAGAGACGTTTAGCGAGTCTAGATGCAATATTAGTGATATTTTCATAGAGTGTTAAGAATGTCGGCCTTTAGATTAGACTAAATTGGGGTCTTGTTTCACCTTCTCTGCAGAAGAAACCTGGTGAAGGCTGCCGGCTTGTGATAACTTGAAGCTCCGAACCTGGCTAATCTGACCTCATTTAATACCGTACATATTTACTCACACAATAAAATTTAAAAAAAATAATTGAACGGAAGTATTTCTGTTTTGTGGTGGACGATATTAGGCCCGGTTACACATCGCAATGCCTTCCTTACTGCGAATCAAATTCTCAAGCGTGCAAACAAACGCACACACGCAGGTAAACGGCACAAACATCACTCGTGTATTCACAAGCGTTTAAAAGTGTTTGTATTCAGCTGATCGTGTATATGCGCACAAGTATACGCATGTATACCGTCACTGTGAACCTATAAACCCGCACGCAAAAACGAAAACAGCATTTGTTTTACACACGGTACGCGGCTGAGCGAAGATGTCCGTAGTCGGTGATTGCCCTACACACCCTCTTGGGGGGGGGGGGGGGGGTGTAGAACCCCCTTGTTTTCTGAAGGCACCCCCTTAATTCGCCACCACTTCTCAATTCTCAATGCCCCCCCCCCCCCCAAAAAAAAAAAAAAATTAGACCCCCTTCCTAAATTTAATTACTGGGGAAACCCCTGTCCGCAGTCGTACATCAGTTCACCCCGGTTATCCAATCAGTGGCGATTCCAGAGCACTTCACGCGAGACATCGAGCGCAGCTCCACGCAGCACTCGCGCCCTGCCTGAAGCTATACACCGTTTTTCCTCACGACGAACCGCAGCTGACATTACAAGTCATTCCAGCCAATCCAGCGTTGTGACCGTAGCACGTCCCTACGCTCCCCGTGCTTCGCTACGCCCCTCTCGAGGGTCACGTGACACTCGCACGGCGCTGCATTGCTCCGATGACTCGTAAAGATGTACCGAAGTAGAGACGCTCCCTTCTTTCACCAACTTAATGCGCCTGGTGCCCCAGGAGAACAAACTTCGCCAACTACGAAGGAAGAGCGTAATGGCAACCCGATTCTGATTACCGAGTCTGCCTCCAGGGGCCAGTCCTTTTGCCCAAGGGAGAGCTAGGACGTGAAGACAAACCTGCTTATTTCTTTTTCTTATATATATAAGGGTTCCATCGACGACGTGCGAAGAGAAACGAAGTGATAAGCGGAACAGATCGGTTGCATTTAGGAAGGAGAACCAAAATAAGACGAACTATAACTTATAAGCACATCAGTAGAGTCGATGGCGAGTGTGTCAACGACCGCAAATTTTGTGGAAGACTCAACTATAGTCATGAATGCATCTCTCCATTTTTGTATTTTTATAGTTTTTATGTTTTTTTATT
The DNA here is from genome assembly GCA_037355805.1 of Ixodes ricinus. NCBI lineage: Eukaryota > Metazoa > Arthropoda > Arachnida > Ixodida > Ixodidae > Ixodes > Ixodes ricinus. Next base: position 122,731 of record JAZHYW010023742.1, read on the forward strand.
ATTATTATTCCGTACAATGCTTTGGCGCTTGAGAGTATGTATGATAAATAAATAAATAAAGAGCAGTTCTTTTTCCCTCGATACATTCGCCTGATGGATACATCGGTAACTGCGAAAATCAGTAGCAGCATCTATGAAACAAGGTCGGGAGGTGCATCCGCATTTGTATCGATCTGCCCAGGGTTCGGTGCATCGATGGCAGCAGTTGCGAAACCACGAGGATCGCGCAAACGGCAAATACCGTAAGTGTGCTCGAGCCATGCCAAAAAAAAAAAAAAAATAAACGGAAAGATCACCCCTGGCAGGTTGCTCATGGGAGTGTGCAGAAGCTATACTCACAATATATTCGAAGGGACGTAATAGCAATGAACAAACATTAATTGCCGCCAAATACACGAGAACAAAAAAGGACGCGCTGACGTTCGATAGCACGAATAAATATATTTAGCGTGCAATTATTGCTTCAAAAGATCAGCTTTTTTCTTTCTTTTTTAAAATTAATTTAGAAAGCACGTTTAGAAACGTCCGGTACGGTGTGCAAGTTCGGTTCTTGCGCATTTCGTGTTTCCCCTCCAAATGCGCCCACGCGCTTTTGTTTCTCCTCCCGACCTCAGCCTCCTCATGGCGTGTTCCCTGCACGATCACTATACGTTTGAATGTCGTTCCCCTCCTCGTGTTCCGATGAGCCAAAGACCCAGTTTGGAACCATTGCTCGCCATGTATACAGTATAGCTTCATGTTTCATACGTCTAAATATGCACAGATTTTGATGGAGTAAGGCGCATTGGCACTATGTTTTCACCAAACTGCTTTACATAGTGTCAGGTGACGTCATATAGCTTCACTTGAGGCGATGGTAACACATGCCGTGACATCACGATGTCACGTCCGGGAATCCGCTACGAAACCTCGCCAATAGACACTGTTAGTAGATCGTTCCGATCCGTCCAATACCCGGAATATCGAAACGATACTCACATGGTAACATAGGAGCGGGGAAGGACGGGACTGACAACACAAACTCCTAACACAGCTGAAGTTTTATTAGGCCGAATCATCCTTAAATATGTCCACGACCACGAGAACCCACTCCTGGGTTACCATATCAGTATTGAACCAGCTTGTATGAACACGTGCTTTAGTTACGATACGATGCATGCGCATAGGCGGCGGCGGATTATCGGGTATCGTTATCGGAGCCATCGGAACGATTTACTAAAACTCTCTAATAACGACTGTCGTCGTAAAACGAATTAAGAATTCGAATCAGCTGGTCCGAGAAAAAATGGTTTAGAGATGAACCAGACGTGTTCCAGAGTATGGATTCTCCGAGAAAATGTGCGGCATGTTACGTAACTGCAGACCGGGCCATGCCGATAAGCTTTGTTAGCGTGGAGAGTATATTGGGAAAACAAACGGCGCTGTGTGAGTTTAGAGAACAGTCGAGTTCGAGGTTCTGCTTCATGGACGAGCGAAGCACCTACGTTTTTATGGTGATCCTCGACAGATGTCGCCTTCGTCGGTGTGGTCGCTGTCAATATCAATAGTTATTCTCGCACTAAGGCCTGGGACGGCGAGATAGTTCTAGCGGAAGCTCTTTGTTAACGTTGGGAACCGAGCCGCCGACACTCATTTACTCGCTAATGAGAGCTGTTACAGTCCACGCACTAATTAGAGAGATGAATGGCTGGGCTCACGAGGGAGCCCGTTCACATTTCAATTAAGGAGGATATCTTTGTTTACGTCCGAGCACGCTCACCGACGCTGACAAACGAGAGCCTAACAGCGGGCCGCCGGAGTTTCACCGTATACTGTCTGTGAATGATCAAAGATGCGACTATAGCACTGTCGCGTGTAAAAATATGGTTAATTATATAAAGGAATTTTTAATGTAAAATTGTATTTCACGGGGGCAAACTCGAATTTCGAAGTGCGCGTCACATGGCGAAAACAAAAGTCGGAGTTGGACAGCTGCCAAAAGCGTTCTGGACAACAACACAGCAGAGAAAAGGAAGAGAACAGAGAGGAGACAGAAGAGAGGACGCCGGGACGCTGGAGACGTTTCGAAAAGACTTCACCAACCGCGAAAAGCTTCAAGGACAACAACCAGAAGAAAAAAGAATTGCAGTTGTATTTTGATGTATTGATCAAGCCTCCATATGCAGAATTGTGTTTTAGCGGACGCGAGCTCCAGTCTCAGCCTTCGCGGCAAGCAACGCTCCGTAGCTTTTTTTTTATCTTTCTTTCTTTTTTTTTTTGCAGCTGGTGTGAAGTCCTCTCGAAGTGTCTCGGATTCCTCTGTCCTGCCTTTTCTCTTTTCATATTTCACACGTGCGTTGAGTGGCCAACCCACAGAGCTCGCGGCGCAGGTGTTTGGCAGCCGGCCGACAGTTCGACCGTGGCACGATTCACTTTTCGAGGCTAGATCAAGTTAGATCCAATAATAATGCAATTCTGCACTAAAATAAAAAGAAAATTCCAACATGGAAGAAAGACATGGCAACGCTTTAAAAAGCGCGGCTTTGCATGCCGCAAAGGCTGAGACTGGACGCCAGCTTCCGCAGCATCCACGGCATCCCTCATAATATACTACAATTCTTCATATGGCGGTTTAATCAAAAAATCTAAATAGAGCTGGATTTTTTTTTTAAGTAAGCTTTATGACAATTTAACATATAGGGCACGTTCAGCAAAGGTCGGCCTCAGCCCAGGCAGCCACAGTTATACGAAAGCCTAGAAAGTTTCGCCACAACTCCCGAGTTCTGACCTGCTCACGAGGAGGACTCCCTCGTGCCAACGGGCCATGAGCTGAACATGATTGTAAACCTGAGACTGGGGCAGCTAGAGAACACAACAGAAGGTAGAAAAAGAGAGGCAACGTCTCAAACTCAGCCTCCTCTTTTTCTACCTTCTGTTGTGTTCTCTCTGCCCCAGTCTCAGGTTTACAATCATGTTCAACTTACACCAGCTCGCCTGCACTCTGACTATTTTTGGGCCATGAGCGTTGCCGACTGAAGAAAGAGTGCAGAACTGCGAATAATATCCATAGATCGACCTGCTTCCCGGTGGCTCGTTTGGCGTACTAATATTCAAGGTCACTAGGATCGAGACTGCATGAAGAGGACTGTGTGCCTTGATTCGAAAGCTTTCCAACTGTTCGATCGTGGTCACGTGGTTTATGAATAGAACTAAGAGAGAGGAGGTGATGAGAGCCCGAGCGCCGAGCTGACTTGAATGATTAGGGGGTACAGGTAAAGCCAAATGGCTTTTGTCTCTACTCGCTGTTCCAACGCGTTCGAATGGTTAGTAGAGAATAAAGCCAGCTTGGATCAACCTTATCCTTGCCACGCCGCAGTGCGCACCTGCTCCTCCAATTTTCGCGAGAGGTGTCCGCCATAAAATTGCAAACGCTCTCCGTGGTGACGTGACTGCTTCACGGATGACATGATCAGATGTTAGCGTCCGATGGTAAAGTATAAACCACATGTAAGCGATTCGGCGAGCGACGAGACAAGCGACGGCGAGCCGCTTCTCTGTCGAACGGTTAGTCGCGCGACGAGGCAAACAGCATGAAAGAGGCGGGAGCAAGCGACCAAGGCGATGAGCGACGTTTGCTAGAAATCCAGAAGCCGAGCGACGCGACGAGCGACAGTGAGAAATCCCCGTCGCTCGTCGCTGACACATCTAATCGCTCGTCTCGTCGCTCGCTAAATCGCTTACATCGCCTACATGCGGTTCAGCCTTTGGTCTCATTCTGTATCCGCCGCACGAGTCCCCATTATATAGTCGCGGTGACGTGACGATGTTGCGTCACCGGCGGGGTCCTGGTGGGATTGGTGGTGGCTGTTGGCTTCGATGAAGATAAGGTCCAACAGCCATTCATTGGCCCGGAGGTTTAGGTCGCCACAGCAGCAGCTTTCCTTGATGTGGGAGAAGGAGAAAGACGAAACCCCGCTGACGCTGGTTACTTCGGCCGAAGTTCGAAAGCCTTGGTTCTGGGTCTTCGAGAGGGTCTCTGCCGAGCGATGGTGTCGCAGACCGTTCCTGTAAATGCGCCGTGATTCGATCACGGCCTCGTCGAGGTAGAAACATAACAGCTCCTCCGATCCCCTCAGTCGGCGTGTAGGCGCGCATTTTATATCCGGTTTCTCGCAAAACCATCAACGAAACCAAAAAAATAAAATAAAGATCGCGTGTTTTCTGTAGTTCTTTCCTTTTTTTCTTTTTTGTTTAAACGCGGAGTGCAGTGAACGCGTAGCACTGTTCGCGTCCCTCCTGGCCGACGCGTCTTCCAGACAGATGAACCGGAAAACGGCATCACGTTACTGACGTCATGAGGACGACATCGCTTTCCGCGTACATCATTGATGACGTGCATTTTGCAGGTTTCAGCCGGGGCCAAGGGACACGACGGGAGGAATTTCACCATGGGAAGGACTACAAAGACGGGGGCGACTGAACGTGCGTACCGACTGCGTTGCAACCGTTCATGACCGCTTACGACGAGAGACCACAGGGCGCCATCTATCGGGCAGTCCCGGAACACCTCCGATCCGCATGTATTTTACGCATCATTCTTTCGCCGTGTGCCAGAAATAATTTGGACACTGTTATAACTTATAAGTGGCCATTTCCCATTGTGTATTGCGCAGATTTGTTCTCGCAAATATCGCCCAAACCTTCAGTCTTCTTGCACGCAGATCGGAAGTGTTTCGGGGTTAGCCGATAGATGGCGAAAGCCTATCCTCAGCATAAGCCCCGGCAGTGACGTCCGTGAAAACTATGCATAGAAGACAAGTTATTTCAAACAAGCTGAACGAAAAATCCCTTGCGTTTATCTACAGCTGCTAAACGAAGCGTCGTTTAAGGGCTACGACACTCAAGTCGTCTCGGTGCTTAAAATCATAAACATAACGGTTTTTATTTTTCTCGCATCTTTCGGAAATGTGAAAAAAGACCGCGACACAGCAAAACGAAGCTGTCCGCGTTTCCCGGCACCGTATACATCCAAAGCCGAGCAAGTCGCATTTTCGAATCGTAAGAATCGCCAACTTCACCGGCACTGCACCAAGTATACTAAACTGGCGGCGCCCGCGAGAAAGTGAGGGAACCGAATGGCGAACTCTGAGCGTACCCTATTTAAAGGGGTAAGGAAACGAAATGCTTTGATCTTATTTTTTTGTTTATATATGGACTATGTTGTGGCGGCAGCTTAGAAACACTAGTCTAGACTTATTTCTAAACTGCCGGCAGAAAAGTACAAAAAAAACAATTTTAAAACGAATGAACAAATTTCAAGATTGCACCAGGTGGCCATCTGTGAAACTCCGTTGGAATGCCGCCACGTCTTCGGCCTCTAAGGAGCAACGCCAGTTCGCGTCAGTACGGCTCTCTCGTAGAGTTACTTAGTCCTGAATGTGACTTGCCTGAGAACGCTAACGAGTCTACTAAACGTTGTCTATCTTCGCAACGTGCAATCCACACCATCAAGATCGCCGTTCTTTGCAGACGTCAGGTCTTGATCTGAGGATGCGAGGAACTCTGCCAGGCCAAGCCTACCACTCCCCCTTTCCCCCTCCTCTCCCTCCAAGGATTCCCTCGAGCTGCGGTGTGAACCTAACACGGTAACACGGTGAAGCGAATGCTCGTCGCACATAAAATACCGGCATGGCCGCGAATTACGTTAAGGGCAAGCTATGTATAGGTCATAGGCCGTATTGTCCTCAGATATTACTACTAGGCGAGATTGTCACGCGTTGACGCCACCCAGCGGCAACGCTCGCAACTACGGTACCCTTGTCCGTGCAGGAGCCATTGACGTCACGAGCGCGATAGGCATTTCGCTTCTCGCTGGCCGATTTTGAAGCGAGACGTAGAGAGCTCGTGGCCTCGTCATTTTGTTTCCGCACTCCTTTATGGCTCTACATTTATCCTTTTTCGGATGGTAATGTATGAGCCCCAGATGTATACTTTCACCCCTGTCTGCAACCGAGAATTCAACGTCCCATACTTTACTTTTTGTTTAAAAAAAAAAAACTATCTGTGCTCTGTCTATTTCTTGAGTGTTCAAGACGTTCAAACTTCTCCAGCTTGCCTGCGCATTCTCCGTTATTTCTATCACGCCAAGAGCTTCACAAAACGGCAAACATGCATAATTAACTGCTTCGGCAAAAAAAGTGTATATATATATATATATATATATATATATAAATATATATTACTTTAATACTTTGGAATATATATATAAATATATATATATATATATATATATATATATATATATATATATACCAAACTATTAAAAGCCCAACAAAAAAGACAGAAGCAACCGCGAGTTTCATTTATCGAGCACTCTGTAGTGTAATGCCCAAAACGTTGCTCAAACAAAACAAAAAAACCTTTTCTTTTTTTTATGTTTTGAAATTTGTAAAACTACTTCGTGTTAAGCAACCACCAAAAACAGACGCGCGCTGTAATTATTGAGCAAAAATTGCAACACGACCACGGTGTCGCAATGCTTTTTGACGCCCGATGTTTGCTATACTTTCAGGATAACCATACAAAGGCATGCATGATGTAACTTGTAGAAGCATTTCTGCATTGTTTGTCTCCAGTAAAAATTTAACACCCCCGCACCCAAAAATAAACTGCTAGAATATCATTGTCGACCTTCTGCTGCACTCCGTTTCCCCTTGTGATGGACCGCACCCTCTCCGCCAATCCGGAGCCGAGAATGGATCACGTGGCGACACGCGGCGCCCGTCTTTGCGAACTTCCCGAAGGTCACGGGCCTCTCAAGCAGCCTTGGTTTTACTTCGATGGCTCGTAGCGTCGTCTGCCGTCCATCGTAATAAGGCAAGGACCGTTTTTTTTTTTTTCGTGGCGCCCGCGGCACGTTTAAGTTAGAGTCGAAGCTGAGTTATGGTAAAATACCAAAATCAGTTATTTTGTTGTTTGGATGCCGTTATAATTCAAAGTGTTCGAACGAAAATTTTATATTTTCCTGGTTTTTTGTTTTTTTATTGTAGCTATGTTTAAAGTATTTACTTTATTCTTTGTTGTCGCCCAACTCAGCTACGTATTCCACCATGGCAACCGTCCGGCGCACGAAAACGGTCTCTAGAAATGGGGAAATGGATAGCGCGTGCGTGCATCATCAATCTTCCCGTGCGGGGATGTCGGAACTCATCTAGGGTCAGCTGAGGTAGAAGATGCGACGGGAGGAGCAGTAGACCGATGAAACATTTGTGATATGTTTACGTGCATGCCGCGGTAGAAGTATGGAAAGGGGCCCCGGGGGGGGGGGGGGGGAGGAGGGGCAACTACAAAAACAATTACTATTCCGTTTTCGAAGAACTGACATGTGTCGCAGCGCTCTTCTCGGGATTGCATAAGTTTCAACACTGTCACTAAGACGTTCTCGCTATGTCTGTCCGTCTTTTTTTTTATGTTCTTCCTCAAAAGGATGACTCATATTTCACAGTCAGAAGAATCCGTATGATAGGACAGGGAGGAACCAACCTCGGTGTCTCGTGGTCCGCACCAGCGTCAGCAAAGGTTTCAAAGGCCGCGCATTCAACAGGGTTTCTCCCGATCTTATGATAGTACGACGAAGCTTTCGTGGCGCGAAAAAGCAATTTATTATTGGATCTGTAGTCAGCGACAGGCTAGGAGTTCAGGGAAGCTCCTCCCACCTTTTTCCACTTGAGTAGAGCGAACGCTGGAGAGGAGGTCGCCTCGTCTCCGACCTGGTAATACATGTCGGCTCCGACCATTTCGATAACTCAACCAAAAGCCGTTCCAACTGCGACCTCACACACGATTGTAGGGAGGCGCCGCAGACACATTTCCGATGACATCCTGGCAAAGGGCTAACAAAGATTTTAAAAACAAAACGCCTAGCCCGAGTGACCGAAGCAGTCTTTGTCTCCACTGCACTCGTTGAACGCGTTAGAACGCAGTGGAGTCAAAGGCAGCTAGCTTTAGGTCTACCCCCTAATCATTCAAACCAGAGCTCGGCGTACTCATGTCTCCTCCTCTCCTCACTTTCTCGGCGCATAGCATGCACAGATACATCCTCAAACGACTTTTAAAGTTTATTCAGAAAAATTCGTATTACTCTTAATAACTTTACAGTCACCAAGCTGCGAAGCTAGCGAGATGTTTGGTAATGTTGTTTGGATACGTGCTGTTTGACCGCATTTCGGTTTTTAGAGCCATTCGCGCTCATAAAGTGACAACTTATGGCCGAACCAGATCAATTGGAGGCAGCCAAAAATACGTTATCGATTTGCGACTTTTCTTTTGCGCGTTTTCTCTCCCCGTGTATTGGCAGATTAAACAGAATTTCGGCCGATTCGTATATCGTAAGAAACAAATTAGGACGCATTACTTATAATAACGGCCCCTTTCGCAGATTTTTAGTTTATTAAATGAATGCACGCGCACGCGACTCTTATTTAGAAACACGAGCGCAGATTATGGCAGCGATGCGCTCTCTATCGTCCGCAGTCTCGCAGAAAAGTCGCGGAGTTCGATTGGGCTTTCGCGTAGGAAATCCCCAAGTGTACCTTATAACTTGTTTCGCATTACACCTCAATAAATAATTTTATGGCAACTGTTTTCAGGTCACTTCCGCACTGTTCACATTACAACGCGCAGGTGAATGCGCACGTTATGTGGAATTCCATCGGCGAATTTGGAGCGATGCAAAAGCGCTCTATGTTCGCGCCTCGACTGCGGTATAGACGCGAGCTCCCGCGCTTGCACGCCCAAGAAGGTACCAACGAAACAGCGCTCCAGAACCGCTCCAAATCCACTGAGGGGATTATATATCCATTCGTTTTCCGACGCCGAAGTGATGCATTAATTATGGAAGCAGTACGGTGTCTACTCTATAGCTCCCTCTACAGGCTTATATATACGCGCGGGGGATTTCGCGAACGTCTGAAAACTGTCTAAAAAAAAGAACACACGTGTAAAAAAAAACCGACTCCATCGGGATAACACCATTGCCTCCGGGGTACGTCATATTCAGACTCGTAAATAACGCGGTAACATAACGCCTTACTTACACGCCCCCTGCATCATGAAAGACCCATTAGAGAATGCATTTTAAGGTGGATCTGCCAAATTCGCTTTGACAAGGACAACATTTCTCAGTACGAAAAAATAAACTAACCTTTGCACTTTCCTTTCCCTTAAAAGAACGTGTCTGGCATGTGAGGGCTTAAACTGAATAGGCGAATGGGTCTTTCATATCGCAGGGGACTGTGCCTACACTTGGGCACAATTTATCTTGGCATTCCCGAGGAGAGGAGTAGAGTGCGCGCAGAACTTTAATCAGCGCTCAAAAGGAGAGAGGACACACGTGCCCGTACCTTTGACTGCATTGCCAAGAAAAGTTGTTCACGAGTATAGTTACTTTTTTCTGTGACGATGTAACTACCTATAGTTACTTTTTAAGAGAAGGAACGAGTAACGTATTTTATTTAATTTTAGATGAACTAACGAGTTTCGTTACTTTAGGAGGGGAGCGTGTACAGCCCAAGTAGCAAAACTAGTTCTCACCCCAACTCACCCCGCCTGTAATTTGCACGACGAGAAGACAATAGGGTGGCCAAGCTGACCCGGCCTAAAAGCCGCAAACAAAACCACGAAACTTCCAAGAGCCGCATGGAAGAGGAAAGGCAGAAAAAGGGGGGGGGGGGGGGTCTTTTGTACACAGCAATAAACGTAATTCGAACTATTTTCAATCTATCCGAGTCAAAAGCAGTCCAACTGTATGTAAGGTAGCAGTAGCGCAACACTACCAAACCGCTACCTGTCTCGATTTAAAACGCGTTCCATTTCTCTTTTGGGGAAGTGCTTATGTGACCTGGAGGGAGGTGGGTGTGTGTGTGCGTGTGGGGGGGGGGGGGGGGTAGTGGAGGGAGTCGCGAGCCGCACTTTAACACGCGAAGAGCCGCAGCTTGGCCACCCCTGAATAGACCATAAGAAAAGAGGTGCATCAGGTATGTAGTAAGCTACGCTTAGGTATCGGAGCTCTGTTCCCCGATATTGTTGTGGGCGTCGCCATCTTGGTGCTTGTGCAGAGCAGACGCAACATGCCGATCGTCATATTTCAAAAGTGCGTCTTCCCGAGCATTAGATTCGGTGTTAGCAAGCTCATGTAACATTGCTTTCCTCTGTCGCGAACTGCTTAAACATTTGTGGAGGGCGGAAAAGCGTGTCCTGTGATTTCAAATAAAGCTTCAGATAACTGGCAACCATAATTTTAAGCCCCAATATGGGCAAGTGTAGTTACTCTGAAGCGTAGCTTATTTAGCGGAACTAGGTATGTCAGCAGAGCCAGTTACACGCAAATAAATGTGCTAAAACACACACACACAAAAAAGAATTATTAGCGACGACAAATATTGGAAGCGACTAAAGGTCGGTTCTCACATGCAGCGAAGCGCTAACGTAGCGCTCCTCACGTGCCGTCAGCCACTTATCGTCTGCCATGAGCAACAGTTTTGACGGTGCGATACAAAGCTGGTGAACGCTCCCGTCAGCACGCGCTTAGCGCGAGATAAGCGCTACGCTTGTAGCGCTCCGCTGCATGTGTGAACAGGCCTTAACACTTCATAAAAACGAGACATTCAGAGTAACGAGAAAATAACGCGTTCATTTCGAGCTGAAAATTGCACGCTCATTTTTAATCGCAGTAAAGATCGTAACATATAGTTAGTGACTTTCTAATTGAGTAACGATTAACGGTATTTAGTTACTCTATTTCAGTAACGTGAACATGTATGGTCAGAGTACACATTATGAAAAGCGATAATTAGCAACCGTACCTAAAATGCACTCATTAACTTAATTTTTTTCCAACATTCGCTTTTCTTGGGCACAATCCAATGAGAGATGTGTTGACCGTCGTCGAAATACCCAAAAGCGGTTTCTAAGTTAAAAAAAAAACTAAATTCTTTTCCGCATTGTTTCATGGCGACGTAAGGCCGACGTACTGTTTACAAGCGAGCCGGGCTTAGTCCCCTCAGGGTGTGCGCAGAAACCAGATTCGCGTGAGGCGAAAGAACTACGAGTGCGTAGTGCCCAGTGTTGTGCCCGTTACCGAAAAAAGTAACGAAATAGCGTTACTCGTTAGTTTGGTAAAAATTAACGCGTTATTGAGCTACGTTACTTTTTTACAAACGTAACGATATACCGTTACCGTTACTTTTCAAAAATAACGAACGTTACTTTTACGTTACTTTTACGTTACTTTTGTGTTCGAGTACGTATGTTTGGCAGCTTGTGAACGGGGACTGCTGAAACACAACCAGCCAACCAACACCCCTCATCTTTACGCCGGTTTTAGTAACAGTCCGGTTCATACTATTACCAGAGACTGATTTACTTCACTATGTGGAACAGGACACCGGTTACCAGCACACTGGTTATAATCACTTGCTGCCTCTTACCAGCAATAACTCTTTTTTCTGCGAAAAAAAAAGGTTTAGTGTTTGTAAGTTTTCTTTCCAGGTTTAAAACTTTTTTATTTTTTTATTATGACCTTAGGGAAGTAAAGACTAATCAAGCGAAAGATTCTTCTGTGTACAAAAGTGGGTCAGGAACTTCCAGGCAGCGAGGGAAAGAGCGAGAATAAAAAATTCCACAAAGGGTGTCTTTTTTTTTTTTTTGTAACTAGAGAAACGAGCAAATCTCTTCGATATAGTTGTCCACTGTTTTAAACGGATGTCTCTCTCTCTCTCTCTCCCCCCCCCTGTCCACCTCTGCTGCACAAAGCAGAGGGGGAAGAGGAGGGAGGGGAGGGGGCTGTAACGCAGTCGTTCGTTCAAGCCTTGTAGGTGGTGACACTATGAAAAAAGAGAAAGAAAAAAAGGAGGACGAACGGAATTAGCTGGTAGCCCAAGGTTTTTTTCACCTTCTAGAAGCGAGATAGTGTCGCCTTTTAACGGATGTCTTTTTTAATCAAAAAGTTATTTTTTTTTTATGTTAACTGTGACGGATGCTGGTTCCGTGCAGCGATAAGCTTGTGCAGGATTTTGAGATGGATGGGTGAATAGATGGACTGATAAGTGGAAAACCCACCGTTTTAGGAAATCGAAGGTTCAGAAGTCTTAGCAGCAAGATACGGCATTTCCTGGGCATTGCGTGCTCGAGCGCAAGTAGTTGCCTCTCGAACAGAGAAGCTAGATCCTCCATTGAGCTTAGTGACCTAAATTTAGTTCCCCTAACGTCTCCAGTTATATGCACAAGATTGCTATTCTAAACGTTAGATCAAGCTCTTGACCTTTTCCAAATGCCTAATGTATTTCAATAGTTTTGGTCAAAAGTAACGAGTAACGAGTAACGTAATTTGATAGCCGATACCGTAAAAAAGTAACGAAAATACTTTACTCGTTAGTCATTCAGAATACTAACGAGTACGTTACTGCGTTAGCGAAAAAAGTAACGCGTTACCGGTAACGTCGTTACTAGTAACGCGTTACCTCAACACTGGTAGTGCCTTTAGCTCAATTACGGAACTGCCCATAGACAGTGCATGCACGGGCAGCAGCCCCCCCTCTCACGAACCACGTCGCGCCAGACGGCTGCTTCGGTAAATGCAGTGTAGTCTATGGGATACGTACGTTTCGAAGCGCAGCGTCTAGATGGCGCTCCACCGTACTCTATGGAACACAGAGTTCGTAAACGAAAATGTAGATGGCGCTTCGAACGACGGGAGGCGGACTGTAGTGAGTGAGGGGGGGGGGGGGTGAACCCCTTCCTCGGGAGTTCCACCAAGTGAGGTAATCTAGTAACGTTGTTTGGTATATAGACCAACTCAACTCACTGACGTCAAGCCACTCCGGTGGTGCTGCTTTCGGTACTGCGCATGCGCAAACGCTTTACTCCTTCCGAATTTGGTTTCTGTGCACGCGCAGTGCCCTCATGGTGCGGGCAAAGCGGGCTTGTTTGTATAAACACTCTGTTGGTGTATATAGTCAGTGACAGCTTAAGAACAGCGGGGCGGGGCGAATGCCGTGCATCACATTATGGCTCGGCAGCCAATGGGGTTGCCAGATTAGTCGATCAGAACACCGATAACTTAGCGCCCGAGAAGGTATCAGAGTGGGGCGCGCCTTTTCTATACGGCCATGTGACCCTCAGATCAGGCTACTACGTGAGATGAGCTTGCGGTGACTCACCGGAGTAATAAGATGAGAGCAGTTAAAGTTGGCGTATACAATAAATGCGAGGACAAATCTACTTCTACGGACATCTTTTCACTACCCGCCCTCACACTTCTTTAAAAGAAATTGGGTTGGATGTATGTTTATACAGCCTGAGAACTTGACCTGCCTCAATGGGCGTCTGGTGTCTCAGCTGATGAGCAATTTTAGCCAGTGCAGTACAACATCTAGCCTGGGGTCATGAACGTGCATCACGCAGTAGTGATGCACGACCGCACGTCGGTACGATGCTCCTCCAGGTCGAAACGGGCAGGGGCGGGGATTGAACACAGGGTCCTGGGTTCTGCAGCGCGAGCTTTCGCCCCACGTGCTCCGAGCTGGTGTGCGCTTAGGTCACCGATCCCCCCTTTTTCTTTCTTTTTTTCTTTAATACATAGAAAATTGCAATTCAAAGATGGAATTCGATATACACACAGTGAATGTTATATACATGATGATGGAAGTGGTGGATGAACATGTTCTTTTGGTGATCAGTCCCATAGACTGTACTCGCACTCGTATTGCACTCATGTTTTCACTCTGGGTACTGTGTACACTTTTGCAGAAACAGAGAGTACAAATTCGTCATGGCATACACTTTTACAAATTCCTAAGGCAAGCACATATCAAGCGTGTTTTGTATGAAACACATAATTTGATTATGTACCAATGTTGGCTCCTTTCACTATATTAAAAATCAGGAAGTCTTAGACAAGCGTCAGACAGAGGAAACCAGTCGGGCACTGGTGGGTGGGCTTCATAAACACTTCTGACTTTTGCAATTTCTTCCAAAAATATGGATTTAGTTGTGCGTGGAATGTCAGCGTTTCTGTCGATCATCCGGCATCTCCAGAGACTCTGTAAACCAATCAGCATGAATAAATTATAAGGATATCTGTTTCGGTCGGGACGTGTAACGAAAACTGTGAGCAGTTAAGTCAATATCTTTTTTAAGGGTTCTTTGGAGCACATCCCAGAAGAAAATCGCATCTGTACAGTAGATAAAACAGTGCTCTATTGCTTCCGGCTGGTGGCATAAACGACCGTCAATTGACAAAGGCACAAAGAAACCACGTTCCTGAAGCCACCATTTGACTGGAAGCGTTGACGTGTGTAGTTTAAACATGAACGTTTTAGTGCTTGGAGATACAGACATACGTTTTACACGTTTTAGAACGTCCTGTCCTTCACGGTTACCGAACATAGATCTATACAACGGAGCGGGAAAAAAACTTTTGATTAACGCTTGTGCTTACCGCTTTCTGGGTACTTCAAAAAGATAGTCTAATGAAAAGCGGACTTTTAAAAACAAGAAGGTATCGACCACCTCTTTCCAGAAACCCCAGAGGCTGCTTGGAGCAGAGCTTGTAGTAGAAACGATAAGAAAGGGTAAATGGTGAACTTGAACAGCCATAACAGGAAACGGGTGGGATAAATTCCTAAAGAAAACAACCAGCTGGCGCACAAATGAATGTGCCAGGCCCAGGCCACCAGATTCCAAAGGCAGGAATAAATTATCGCGTTTCATGCGTTCCCAAGGAGAACTTCAGATAAATGTAGCGAAAATTCGGTGAAAAGCTTGAATTTTAGAGCGATTACAATGCAGTACTTGCAAAACGTACATAAGTTTGGATATTAAGAAGGTGTTACAGACGGCTGCTGTAGCGAAAATTGATATTTCTCGTGCCCTCCATGCCTGCGAATTACGTCTAATTATAGTTACGGCGGTGCTCCAATATGGATCGGTAGAACGAGTTTGGTCGAGGGGAACACCAAGGTATATGAAAGGACAGCGATTCCATGAAATCCCACCAAAGTACTTTGGAGTGGTTGCCCACGATCCTATCCAAAACCCGGTTGATTTTTCTGCATTCAACCTTGCTCCAGTTAGGTTGCAATACTTCTCCGTTACCTGAAGTGCTTCTTCGACACTCGCCTTATTTGAACAGAATAACGCTACATCATCAGCGTACGCTAGTAGCTTCACCTCTGCGAAGCAAAGATGATAGCCACGAATACTATCTTTATTGATGATACTACGGCATAAAGGTTCAAGATATAGGGCAAAAAGAACAGTGGTAAAAGTGGACAATCTTGTCTTACCGAGGATTTTATAAGGATAGATTCGGAAAGGGAGTTATTTACAATTAGTCTTGTGGTGCTGTTCTTGTAACATAGCTGAATGCCCTTTATTATCGTGGTCCCTATGTTTGCGTGAGAAAGCAGCCTGAATAAAAAGGAGTGGCTAACTCTATCAAATGCTTTGGATAAGTCTAGTTGGACTATGGCTACTTTATTTTGTTCGTTGGATACTGAATCTATTACGGTCCTTGCAACATGTATGTTCGTTTGAATATTTCTTTCACTATACAGCAAGTTTGACGAGCTCCGATTAGATTGTCTATTATGAGATGTAAGCGCTCTCTCCATCCTTTACTCCCTGTAGATAAGAAATTTTAGCCAGTGCAGTACAACAGTTAGCCTGGGGTCATGAACGTGCATCACGCAGTAGTGATGCACGAACGCACGTCGGTACGATGCTCATCCAGATCGAAACGGGCAGGGGCGGGGATTGAACACAGGGTTCTGGGTTCTGCAGCGCGAGCTTTCGCCCCACGTGCTCCGAGCTGGTGTGCGCTAGCCCACTCACACTCCCTCCTTTACTTACCAGACAGATAGAAGCAAAAAGACGCAACTGTCAAAAGTATTGCAAAAAGAAAAAAATCTAGCGCGAGACACGAACAAATTAAGCTCCAAATGCGCAACGTCATGGCGTTTATCAGTTTTTTGCGTCCTTGCATCTTTATTACGTGTGTGCGTTTTTGAGTTTCTTCGAAGATTTGACTGCGCTTTGATTTACGCTGAAACAAAGTATAGCCTACCGCAATTCAACCGGACCATGTTCGATTAAACGGCGTTCGATCAATTCGCTTCTATAAAAGCTTGAGGCACACCTAAGCACTTCTCATGAGTTGCGAATGAGAAAGCATGCAAGCCGCTCGTCCGCTCCCTTTGTCGTCTGCTGCGTACTTTTCGTCGCCGGTCAGCGCACGTGCTCCCCTGGGCACACTGAGCTTGGATGTTCCGTGTTAACGGCGCGCTGATGGACACGCAGTGCCATGGGGTGAGCGGTCGTGGAAACTGACGAGCGCAGCGGCCAATGGGAGCCCCGTCGACGCGCGTCAGCCAATGGAACCGAAGGCGAAATTCATCAGCTTTACTTCGCTCCTATTGGGACCTCGGAAACTATGTGCAGTTTTCGCGCTTCAAACTGATGACGTCAGCTCGCAACATGGGAGAGTTGATGCTTTCACATCAAAACGAATTTGGACGAAAACCCGAGCCACGGATGCCCGTTATTTCTCCCAAGTCTTGGAAACGTGCCGTTTCCTGTCAATTTCTTTCGCCCAAAACTAAT
The DNA here is from genome assembly GCA_037355805.1 of Ixodes ricinus. Taxonomy (NCBI): domain Eukaryota; kingdom Metazoa; phylum Arthropoda; class Arachnida; order Ixodida; family Ixodidae; genus Ixodes; species Ixodes ricinus. Next base: position 139,369 of record JAZHYW010023742.1, read on the forward strand.
CCTCTGTCCCGACTGAAGGGAGATAAGCCGACAGAGGCCGTTTACCTGCAAGAAAGGCGACGACGGACTCGAGTAAGTCGATTAGCGGAGGTCGTCGTCTGCTTCCAGGTATAGGGTCGCCAGAGTTCGAGTTACGGCGGCTACTTTCTTACGATGAACCGTGGCTGACGCTACGAGGCATCAAAACCAATCCAATGGCGAGTGTCACGTGGCCGTTGGGAGAGGCGCAGCAGAAATCACGTGATACGTTCGCAGCACTGGGTTGGCTGGGATGGCTGCTAGCGTCCGCTGCAGTCCATTGTATGAAATGGAACGGAATATAGCTCCATCCCGGTCTCTGTTCCGCGGGATAGAGAATCAAGGGGTATCTTTCTGCGCTTAGCTTCTGTTACGTCCGCATATGCTTACGAGGGGCTTTCATAAGATTCTAATATCGGCACCAAAAAAAAATATCGAAAAAAGTGCGGGAAAAGGCAGTAACACAAGTTTCGGCACAGTTTGAACATCGCGCTCTATAGTACCGCGGAACGCCGCTAGAGCGATGAAACAAAAATGGCACCGCCTGTCGGGAAAGTCGAAGTACGTGCAGTAATCTGTTTTCTCCATTTGAAGGGAAGCAATTCCAAGGAGATTCACTGCGAGCGGGTGGCGGTGTTCGGGGACAACACCCCAGCCTATGACCCGACCTGGCACCTATTGGCTTCTTCCTCTTGCCTCGCATGAAGACTCCACTGCGTGAAAAACAGTTTCAAGGCCGCAAACTCAGTGATTGTTGAATTAGAGCAATTCCTGAACACTCAAAACGAGGAGTACGAGGAGTTCTATAACATTGGCCTTCGGCAGGTTGTCCATCGCTAGCAAAAGTCCGTGACTTTGGGTGGGGAGAAAGACGAAACTCCTACCCGAGTTTCATTGCCGAATCTTTATTCCTTCGCGACAATAATACGAACTTTATAAACACCCCTCGCAATTGTATAAAAATACCGCGATAAGGATTATTGAAGAGTTAGACAGTTTTAGTAGACCTTACTTCCGATGCCCTCCATAACTATCCCCGAACCGATGCACGCGCAAAGGCTTAGCCGTTGTTTGAGAGACTTTGAATTGTAAACATTTTTTATTTGTATACCTTTAGGTTAAGTCAGGGATTTCGATCAGAATTAAAACGTAACACGGAAAATCTAGAAATCACTGGCATCATTAACTGATCCCGCTTACTCAACCCGTCATAGCGAATACTGGAGGGTGGATATATGTAGAAATAATTACGGAATTACGGAACCCAAATGCTGAAATACTTCCTCCCCAAAACTCTGAACGATTATATTGATAACAAAGTAGATTTGATTAATACTACATTATACAACTTAAGCTTAATGTACTTGTAGTTCTATTCGCGACTCCAGCGACCTATAGGGGACGCCACTATCGGGCAAATATGGCGGTCGAATCCAGGTCGTGCCGTGCCATGTGCCAGCTCAACGCACAACGCTGGGGCATCAGCGAGCGGGAATTGGACTCCAAATGCTTCGCCCCGCTTTTTATTCTCCACGTTTCGAACCTCCGGCGATGTGTTGGGGTAAGCGAGCTTCCAGAGGCTTGACTTTCTTCGAGGAATCGAGGAAAGGACTGCCCACTGTCCTTCCACTGTGCTGATGAACGTTGAGAAACGCAGAATGTCTGGCTCACGCGGTTCCATAGGTCGCGTGCAGAGCAACCTGGGTCATAAGGCGATACTACGGTTACGACACAGACACCGGTAGAACTGTTCTGTCGCGCAATCCACCGACAACATGCAAACACGGAAGCCAGAAGAGACGAGCAGAAATCGCGAAAGGACCTGGTCCGGCCAGTTCAGTGTTTTCCCGCTAGGTGTCGTTCGTTTTGC
>JAZHYW010023743.1:0-22500 GCA_037355805.1 Ixodes ricinus
GGTACAAATATTCCTTTTTCCTGGAGGTAAGTTTTTACTGGTAAGGTTGATGTATGCAATTTGAAGAAGAACGTCTTGGTTGAGGGAGGCACGCCCATTTTTTTTACTCGTTTGAAAACATCATTGATGGGTTCTAGCGTGAAACGGGTACGATAAAGTGGTAGAGAAAACAAGCTTTCCGTAATATTCCTCGACAGTGTCTTCCTTGACACGCTAAATAAATGTTCCAATGAAAACCGTGTTTTCAGAAAATTGAAGGTATCGACAACTTCCTTTAAAAATCCCCAGGGCCTATTTTTCGACGTTTCGCCCGTTGAAACAACGAGATAACTTAAACTCTCAGCAAGGCGTGATTGGAGTACGACCCTAAGGAACTTATGATTGGCATTCTTAAAGAAAAAGAATCTTGATACCAACTGGCGGACAAAAATGTGACATAGGCCTAAACCACCAGATTCGAGAGGGAGGAAAAGGTTGTCCCTTTTTACTCGTTCCCACGTTGAGCTCCATATCAAAGTGGCAAATATTCTATGAAATTTTTGGATGTCTGTTCGGGCGCAATGGAGCACTTGAAGGACGTACATAAGCTTCGAAGCAAGGAATATATTGCAGACACTTGCTCTTGTAAAAATGGAAACGTCTCTACCTTTCCACGCATCAGCCTTCCTTTTCAGTGTGGTCGCAAGGGAGGACCAGTACGTTGAGCTACTACGAATTTGTGAGAGCGGTACTCCAAGATATGTGATCGGACCCTGATTCCACGCTATCCCCGCAAAAAATCGTGGTTTTGTGGCCCAGGAACCGTACCAGAAGCCGTTGCATTTTGATGGATTCATCGAAGCCCCTGTGATTGCGCAGTAACGCGCTGTTTGATCAAGCGCTTTCTCGACACTCTTCTTGTCTGCGCAGAAAAATCCAACATCGTCTGCGTATGCGAGGACTTTTACCTCAACATTTGCCACAGAGTACCCACGAATACATTCTGTTTTCAGAATGCTAAGGCATAAGGGCTCTAAATACAATGCAAAAAGGAGGGGAGAGAGAGGGCAGCCCTGCCTTACGGAAGATTTTATCTTAATTTCATCAGAAAGTGTGTTATTGATTTTCAGTCGTGTCGAACTATGCATGTAGCAAAGTCGGATTCCTTCCAAAAGTGTCTCTCCCACGTTTACGTGCTCAAGAAGGGCAAATAAAAATGAATGACTTACACGGTCAAAGGCTTTTGTAAGGTCTATTTGTACAAGAGCGACCTGGTCATTATTGTCTGACACAGACTCTAGGACGGAGCGGGCGACATGTACGTTCGTTTGGATAGCTCTGCCGCGTATCCCACAAGTTTGGTGCTCTCCTACCAGTTTTTCTATTACGCACTGAAGTCTTTCATTGAGCACTTTAGCGTAAATTTTATAATCTACGTTGCAGAGTGATATTGGTCTGTAGTTTTCCATCTTTTTAAGCATTTCAGGGTCTTTTGTTTTTGGCAGCAATACCGTGTGACCGCAGTAAAATGAAGGGGGAAGAGTTTTCTGTACGTAGGATTCTTCAAATACAGCCAGTAAAACAGGAGATATAATGTCTTGAAACTTTTTGTAAAATTCACCGCTTAGTCCATCCGGTCCTGGTGTTTTCCCATTTGGGAGAGATTTAATGGCGGCCTTAATTTCGTTTAATGTTATGGGGCCTTCAATTAGATTGCGATCTTCCTCGTCAAGTTTTGGCATCTGTGCTAGTAGCTGTTCTATCTCAGTCTTCTCTTTTGTGGGTATTACTGTTCCAAAAATATTTGTGTAGAAGTGGTGAAAAGATTTAACTATTTCAGTGGCGTCGGTGAGTATCAACCCATCTTTGTTGATTTCTACTATTTCCTTTGACAGTGCGTTGCGCCTTTCGTCGTCCAGAGATCTTTTTGTGGGTTGTTCGCCGAGGAGAAAACGTTTCTTCCGTGAGCGAATTAATGCTCCGCGGTACCTTTCGGTTTCATGTTTTTGAAGCTGGGCTCGTACTATGTTAATGTCGTCGCTGTACGCGCCTGGATATAAGCATTCAAGCTCGTGCAGGGTTACTAAATTTTTAAAAAGGTCTCGCTGCTGTTGTTTGTTCTTATATGATGCAATTGTAGAGCGTTCGATTGCGACGTTTTTTACTTCTTGCTTGAAGCTATCCCATTTTGCAAAGATGTGCATGCCAATGTTTTGCAATGTATTCGACAAAAGTAGGGATATGTTAGTTGAAAATTGCTCATCACTTAAAAGCCTCAGGTTGAGCTTCCAGTGTTCCCACTGCTGATGAACACCTCGGAGTCTGCGGGGCCCAAAGCAGACTGATACCAGGCAATGGTCAGAAAAGAAAACTGGTTTGACTTGATAATTACTCATTGAGTCGATTATATCACCTGAGACGTATATTCTGTCTAATCGTGCGTGAGACATTCCTTGGAAATGGGTGTAGCGTATCGATTCACCTTTTTTATAAGCTACATCAACAAGGTTATGGTCATGAAGCGTGCCCCGTAGAGCGGCGGCACTTCCGTCATACCTAGTTTGTGACACCGATCGGTCGTCTGCACTGCAAACACAGTTAAAATCTCCCATTGCAACTATCGTTCTGTTTGTGTTGAAAAGCGGAGAAACAAGTTCAAAGAATGATGTTCTTTCTCTAGGCGTATTCGGAGCATACAGGCAAATAAATCGCCAGTCTATCTGCCTAAAACAAATGTCGCAGGAAATAAGACGCCCTTCCAGGTCATTAAGAATGGAAACTGATGATAGCTCAAGCTGTTTGCGAAAAAAAAGAAAACATCCGGCAGAGACTCCTTTGGCTTGGCTAACGCAGATTTCGTAATCCTTAAGAAAAGGTTCTAACGCTTCCGCGATGCCTTCATCTGTAGATAATTTTGTCTCCTGTACTGCCGCAACGTCAACTTTCTCGTTTTCAAAAAGACGCAACAGCTGAAACTGCTTCCTTCTAGACCTTAAACCTCTAACATTTAGCGTTAGAATATGTAATGGAAGGGCGGGATACATCTGGACATATTAGTGGTTGTTCTCAGTACCCTTGAGGTTCCCCAGCAGCTTGGAGTACGGCTTGTGCCGCATCCCTGCCGGCTGGCGGTCTTTCTTGGACCTCTTGGAAGGGAGTTCGTCAGCAGAGGAACTTTTGGTCGGGAGGGGCGTTGAGGTTCCTTCTGTTTCATCAGATGGTCTCGACGTCTCAGAGGGCAGTGCGATGATTGTGGGTTCCGCGTCCACCTCGTCATGCTCTTCGTCGCACTCTGTAACCTCTTCGCCAACAATCGTTGACTCTGATGATGAGGATGACGTGCCGTCCTCGTCAGGCGGTGGTGGCTCCGAGAGGCCCCCAGGGTCATCCTTGCATTCGTTGATGGGAGGTGCTGCTCTTGGGTGCTCCTGTTCCACGAATTTTTCGATCGTTGATGCCGGTGGTGTGTGCCCCGAGGCGTCGAGGACCTCCGTGACATCCATGAGCAGCTCACTTTGTTCTTCTGCCTCTTGGGTTCTCGGTCCAAGGAGCTTGCTTGCATACGTTGTGACACACGTATCAGTCGTGTGCCCGTACCTTCCACATTTAAAGCAGCGGGGGGTCTTGCACTGGCGTCGTACATGCCCCACTCTGTTACACCTGAGGCATAGAGGTGGACGTCCTGGCACGAGTAGGAGGCACTGGCATCCAAAAATCTTCAGGAGATGTGGCACCTTCTCAATCGTGATGTCGTCGTGAAGTGTGATGTTCACTTCTCTGTTTAAAGTGTCCATATGTTCCATGCCGGGGCATCTCCATTTCTCCCGGCTCATGCTCCGCACGGTTCCGTAGGCCTGCAGGGCCTCGGCGACACGTCGGTCTTCAAGATGGTCTGGTAGCCAAATTATTTTTATCTTGATGTCACGAGTGTCTGGGTCTATAACCAGACATTTTCGTCCTTTCACGAGAAGTTCCTTTTGTTGACACAGCTTCGCTTTCGCGAGCGCGTTTGTGCAGGTGACCATCCAAATGTGACTCATCTGGTATTGTCCGGTTGCCTTTACGTCTTGGAGATCTATTACATCTTTGAGTGCATCACGAAAGTCTGGCGCTGAGTAAGGCCTAGCGCTTATGTCGGCGTGAAGGAATACGGAGTTTAGAATCAGGTTGCCAGTCGGAAAACGGGGAAGGATTACCTTGTACTCGCTTGTACTGTTGTCAGACGATACGGGATTAACTCGGCCTGTGGCCGATACGGTGTTTCCACCAGACATCATGTTTCTTGCTGCCGTTCCGAACGGCTTCTTCTTCCTCCTCCAGCTATGAAGGCAGTCATTCAACGCACTCTAAACGCTTGTTTATATCTTTACCATGGACGCGCTTACAGCGCTGTCAGTGCGCGCGTTCCATGCACGAGGGCTCATTCCGCTCTCGTGAGGCTGAGCACTGCCGCTAGCTCACCCTCTCCCGCGCTCGGGAGAGGGTGATGTAGCGGCCGTGCTCACCCTCACGAGAGCGGAATGAGCCCTCGTGCATGGAACGCGCGCGCACCGGTAGCTGTGACAGCGCTGTAAAGCGCGTCCTATGGTAAAGATATAAACAACCGTTTAGAGTACCGTTGGTTGAGACTAGCTGAGACGCCAGAAAGTCTGGTCGGTACCATTTTGAGTGTTTGTGCGTATGGCGCGTGCTTTGCTCGCCTTCCTAAGTGACACAAACGCACGTGCTGGGCTGCGGAGATCGTGCGCAGGGCTGTGAAAGTGTCAACAAATTTAGAATCGCCTCAAGAGTGGGCTGGCGTATCTAGAGTGTGCCGGCCACCTGACGAACGCGCATAACTCCGCACCGTTTGATGCTATTCGCATTAACGTAGATAATCATTCCCAAAGGATGGGTTCTGCTGATTTTTTATCTCCTCGGACGAAGAGAATACGTAGAAACAGACCGACATTGTCGGACAGCTCCCAGGACGTCTCAAGGCTGTTTACTCCGACGTTGAGCATGTGTGTATGTGCGCGTTGGCGATGTAGAAGGGGAAATCGAGGCAATCGTGGGTCCAGGCTCATAGGCCCGTCTGTCATTGCCACATGACGTTGAGCGCAGCAAATGCTACGTGGCGCAGAACGTGCGCCTTTTCTTTGGTCGGCGAGCAGGAACTGTATATCTGCGACCAATCAGCATCTGCGTGTGCTGAGCTACGCTGCCCACGCTCGACGCCGGGAGTGTGACAGAGCGTTCCAAAGCGGCTCTTGGCTGCGGCAGTTTTCCTTTCTTCTTTCTCTCGTTGCGCCGCCTCTGAGCGCCCCTCCGTATTCAACGTGCCCGACAAAGTTGATTATCCGTCCCCAGGAGATGTCCTTTACTGGTTCGTTTATTTATTGGCGGGACCGCCCGGTAAAGGAGAAAAATGGAGAATTGGGGAGGAAAAGATGGAACGCGAGCCTCCCAGAGGCCAATTGTTTCGCTCATACCGGTCCGTGTCAGCCCAAACTCGGTGCCTCACGGACGTGAAGTGTTTGTTCCGAGCGCCGTTACACGGCCAAAGTGAAAAAGAAAGCCATTACGTGTTGCCGCCGGAGTCCGAGACGGGGTCATGGCGAGATCAATGCGGATGCTGGGAGCAGGCTCACCTCCCCGTTGCCATGGCGACAATCCCCACCACGTGACCGGGCCGGGACTGGACGCAAGGTGGCCGCGAAGGAGCCGGGAGCTTTCGACGTCCGACAGAAGATGGCGCATTCCGAGGTTCCGCTCCTTCGCCGCAGCAGGGGGTAAGTCGCTCGCTGCGGGCACACCGATGCTCTTTTCCCACACAATGAGAACCGCCTTATTTATTTTTAATTTCATTTCGACAGCAATCGTTTTAACGAGTGGTTTTCATTTCCACCGCGACGCTTACGGGTGATGCGGATGCTTGCTTCGCCGCGGCTTTGAGAGATATCCAGGCGTCGTCGCTGTTGTGGCGATTCTTCTAGTTTTTTTTGGTGCGGAAGTTCGAGAGACTCCGGGATGCGCGGTGCATTCCGCCGCAGACATTTTTTTTTTGGCCGCGCGCTCTCAATCTTCCACTAAAAAAAAAAAAAAAAAAATAAAAAAAAATATATCTAGTAAAATATGAGACGCGTATTTCTGCGTTTCCTTTCTTATTCATTCGCTGTAATTTTGATGTGGATTAAAAAAAGAAAAAAAGAAAGAAGAAAAAGCTATTGATGGAAGATGAGCATCAGCCGGATTTATGCAGTTTGGTCAGCTGTGGAATTACTTTGGATGATCTATAAGCTCCGAGCGGATCTTGGTTTTCGTTATTTATTGAGAGACGGGTCATAAGAAGCGGAAGGAGATGCTGAAAATATAATTTAATTGCACGTCTTTGTTTCCATTTCTTATTTTGAGGAAAGGGGGCCTGGGATGAGGGGTTTTAATCTGTGATTTTTACTTCTTTATTTCTTTGAGCGGTATATGTCGCCTGATAAATACGTTTTAAAGCATTTACCTCCCTTTTACGATATATGATATATATATATATATATATATATATATATATATATATATATATATATATATATATATATATATATATATATATGTATGTATATATATCTTACGATTAGAAAAAAAAATCTAATACCAGCGGTACCAGGAGAAAACGAAAATGGACTAAACAAATAAAGGTGCCAGGACGATAGATAGTCTCACGATAGAGGAGAAAGGATAGAATAACAAAAGAAACAGGATAGGTAGGATACAAATGACCGCTGCTATCCTACCGCACTCGGGCCTGTCCCCGCCCAGTGTTTGTTTAGTGATTTCCCGCAGAGAATACCACGACTAAATCCTTTCTGTGTCCTTTCATTTTTTTTTTGGTGTGGATTCTCGCGATGTTGATCATAGCGAGTACAATATTTGTTTTTGCTATTTCTAACTTGACCTAGGTTACTATTTATAGCGCTATGTTTGTTCGTTAGGCATTTCGAACTTGACGGGCACTGTAGCTTAACGAGGCGTTCAAAATGGACCTCGGGCTGTGTCCTTATCAACGGAAGTCGGGATGGGCCGGTATGCGCTGCTGATAGACTATACACCCACACATCCCTGCATGCAGCACTGCGCGCGTTGCATTGTGGGTCCTCTTTAGCCACGGAGACGAGTGGCATTGTTTCAATTTGCATTGCCTAGTTGACGAAGTAGTGCACCAAAGCACTTCATTAAAATGAAGTCAGCGCTCGCTCGCAATGCACCCATTCATCTTCGTGATAGCCCCCGCTGAAACACGAACCTCCAGCGGCCGTAAGTACAGAGCGCGACACTGTTAGCGCGAACAAGCAATTGCCGGTTTTTCTAGCTTTTTCTTTGAAACCTAAGGATGTCATCCAAGCTATTATTGGTACGGAAAGAGCTCATTTAGTTCTACAATGTAAGCGATAAAATTTCGTGCTCGCTAATACTATTTAGAAGTAAAATGCTGCAAAAAGAGGCGACGTCGTGTTCGCGCTAACAGTGTCGCGATGTTGCCTGCCCCTGCTTAGCGAGGAGTAGGATTGAGGCCTGCTGCGTCCTACACCTTCTGGCGGCCTCGCTATACCAGTCCAGTCTATCTATGCTCGAACGCAAACTACATGATGTAGAAAAACTGCATCGGGCACTGATTGGCTATTCTCTCGGGTCACGTGACATAACGTTGAAATGTCGTTTTTCCTTATGCAGTCTATCTATGGTGGAACGCAAACTACATGATGTAGAAAACTGCATCGGGCACTGACTGGCTATTCCCTCGGGTCGCGTGACATGAAGTTGAAATGCAGTTTTTCCCTATGCAGTTCGAGCTATGTTCGTAAAATGATGCAGTTGGCGGTGACGTCAAAATGTCGTCACGATGCACTTTGACGATGCAGTTAAAGGGGCAATGCAACAATTTTTGTACTTTGCGCAAATACCGCTCAGAACAGATCCCTGACGTTAATGACCTATGATACACGCGTTCGTTTTTCACCCCACGCAATAGAAGTCCCAGAAAAAAAATAAAGAAAACAAGCAGCGTTCGCCCCTCAACTCGCAGCCAGAACAAGCGGCCACGTGATCTGGAGCCGATTATATGCCGCCAATGTTGATCATAGCCACGCGCTGTGGCTGGCAAAGCACAGGACACGCGCTGAGTTCCAGACATTGTTATGGCTCGGCTATTGTCGTCGATGCAGCGATTGGACACGGGCTACTACCCGAATGCTTCTCGAGCTAGTAATTATCACGAGCCCAAATCGAGTGCCCACGCAATGCTCGGGTCCAATCTATGAACCACATTCAAATATCGTCATATGGGTGTACTGCGATCCCCACTTTACGTCATCAAATTTTGCAAAGGAGAGATTGAATGAAAATGGTCGCTCTTGTCTTTGAAATTACACCGCAACAAAGGAGTTTTTGGCAAGTGGCGTTGCGTGCGAGAATCCTTGACTCCCACTTGTGCCAGTAAGCTCGTGTACAGTTAAAAACATTCCAATTAAATATCGTTGCACCGCTCCTTTAACTGAGTGGTCGAGCAACGGTCGAGACGAAGCCGGAGATCAATCTGCATCGTAAAAGATGGCGACCCTAACATATGCATCTCTACTGTTGGGGTCGCCAGCGGATCGAGTTTTTAGAGATCACCGGGATGCTTTCGAGACGAGCGATGTGAGGTTTGTGGTCGAATCCCGGTTGACCAAAGGGGTGACTTGCTGACTGTGCGACCAGCATCGCGGTAAGCTCCAGCGGCGTCGCGAAGGGCCCCATGTGCTGACGGTCGAACAACAAGTCCTCGCAGCTCTACGCTTCTAGGCCGCTGGCGGCTTCCAAGGAACCGTTGGGAGCGGCGAAGACATTGGTGTTCACCACTGCTCTGTGAGTCGCGTACTTGTTGATGTCACCAACGCTATCATCGATTGCCTCGGATCGAAGTGGCAGTGTTTCCAGCAAGCTCAAGCAGAGAAGGCGCTCACAAGAAGGAAGTTCTTCGAGCGATGCAAGTTCAGCGGCGAGATCGATAAATATTCTTAATACTCTTACACGATTCAACACGATTGTGTTTTCATTTGAGTGCACCCCATATAAGCGATTTGGCTGAGCGAAAATCCAAGCAAGCAACGGTAACAGGCTTAAGTTGAGCTAGTTCGTTCATACTTCAGGTAGAGAGAGAGAATACATATCTACTTTATTTTAAAGCAACTACTTCAGGTAAGGCCAGCTGAACTATACACATAAAGAAAAGACCATACACACCGTGGGACTAACAACTGATTTTCTTTTTCCTCCTCTTCTACTACAAACCCAACTTGAGGGAAATATTCTCTTTTCTTCTTTTTTGCTTCCTACTTCAACGAAAATTTAACCCCTGAAGGAACATTTTTTTTCTCCTGCAGCACGAGAGAAGTGGCACTAACGCAGTCAAACAAAGTCAAAAAGTAAAATTTGTCGTTAGTTGTTTATACAGTAGGAGGTGCGTGAACATGGCGACATTGTTACCCACTGTAGATAAGCAATTTAGCCAGTGCAGTACGACTCCTAGCCCGGGGTCTTTACCGTGCGTCACGCAGTAGTGATAAACGAACACACGCCGGTACGATGCTCATCCAGATCGAAACGGGCAAGGGCGGGGATTGAACCCAGGATCCCTGGGTTCTGCAGCGCGAGCTTTCGCTCCACATGCTCCGAGCTGGTGTGCGCTAAAGCCCATTGATAAAGGCCTGTTTTACAAGTACCGCCAACCATTGTTGTGGAAACGCGCGAGACACGTGCCACGAGCGGATGCTCCGCTCGCTTCCAAGGGCCGCTCATTTCAGTTCTGCGCCGCCATTTGCTTCCAAGGGCCGCTCGAGACATGGGCCTCGTGCGCTCGCGCATTTGACGCTACTTGCAAGACACGTAAACACATCGAGGGCTTTAGTGTGCGCTAGCACGGTGGCCATACTTCGTTCAGCGGGTCCAGACGCAGGCAATGCTACAAGCGCAGCTCTGGGCTTTCAGCGTCCCCAAGCACGCGCGCTCGTGCATGAGCACTGTTCAGGCCACGCTCGCTCAGCATCGGCTGCGTCTTGACCGCTGAACGAAGAGCCACTCGGCGATTCTTCAAAATTCCCTGTAGGGAAAAAAAGAACGATGTAGTTTCAACTCAATCGCCACTGTTCGGCGACGTCACCGTACACGTCACGGTGCAGTTCTCTTCCCATGTAGTTTGTTGGCGATGGAGATTAGGCTCCTCCCACCGGCGACGTCACGATGCAGTTTCTCCACCGCTTTTTCCAGCACAGACAGACAGAGTGCGGCATGACCCCGCCGGCTCAGGAATAATTTAGGAAGCCCACGGGGGAGAAGATGGAACAGGATGACCGGTACAATGCTTCCATGTGCCTGCATAGTCGTCTTTACATACGCACAAACTCTGTGACGTCGGGAGCCCCGAAAGAATGTGGCCCAGCATTTTACCGGTATTGGTAGGCAACACCTACAGTGTTATACATTTAAGCAAAGTAGCATGTCCGAAGATGCGAGCACTCTATTTGGTTGTGACGGGATGTCGTGAAGTGAGGTTGGAAATCCCAAAACAGTGGCCAAGGGCTTCCCAAGACGCTTTTCACGGCAGCACACCGCTAGGACCGCCTCGATTTTGCGAGAGGTAGGGTGCATACATACTAGCACCGCGTGCAGGGTGGGGACAGCCACCATTTTAGGTCAAACTTTTAGCCGCTCTTGTCGGCGCTGTTTTGAGTCAATGCAATCCAAATTACGCAAAACACACAATTTTTCCGCCCATGAATTAGGTCCGCACACTCCAAAGGAAGTGGGACCCGATCTTGCCCTGCCACGTCAGATTGACCCAATTTCGGGGCTCAATGGGTGTCTCCACCCTGGAAGTGGCGTTAGCATCGAGGCACCCCAGCAAGGGCTCTATGGAACGCAGCGATAGAATACTTCAATAAATCCGTCACCGCGCGCGTTGCATTCGGGGAACCTGTGGGCCAGGAGTGGAGCGCGTGTGAATCTGGCTTCCCATCGATTCCAACAATGCATAACGTGGCATTATGCCACAATAAGGCGCTTCGAGTATTGGAAGAAGTCTATTGTCTATCACGAAATTTCCTTTGTCGGATTATCTATAGCTGTGCCGAGCTTACGAGCGCAGGGACATAGCCTTTCCAAACTTCAGTCCGGACACTTTGATTACCATTATTATCTCAGGATGTCTGAGGTACCCGTGCCGTACTATGTAATGACGGCCTTTGGGTGACGGATGACGGAAGAAATTGCAGACGCTCCTAAGGGGAGGTTGCGAGGCATTAGAAGCGTTTGGATGATGCGACGCAGGAATGGAATACAAGCGCTGCATTCATTTCTGAGTGGAGTTTTGTTGGCGGAACGCAACTGGCTCCCCTTGGGGTTAAGTATTCTGTCGAGGCGTCTATGTGGGTTGGTGTTTTGTAGTGACCGGTTGGATATTCGTCACGATTGAAAATGAAAGAAACCAAGGAAGAACTGTACAATCGAGAACGCACTATTTTCTGCCGTTGTCTCGCGAAGGTGGCGGTCTCCGATAATATACTCACAGCACTGGTTCGCTATACCGCCATTAGTACGGCAAAGGTTAGACTGCGCTTTGAGAAAACATGTGGCACTAAGTTTGGGAGGAGGTCTTTTGTCAGGGGGATTATGGGTCAGAGACACAATATATTGAGCATAGTTGTAAACCCGAGACTGGGGATACGGACAAGGGACAAAACCTCACCATTGCTACACAATATATGGTGTTTTCAAGAATTCGACAAATTATCGTCCCAACATCTTCATTATGAGGGTTACATGCAGATAATGTGTGCTACTGTGTGAAGTTAAGTTTGAGTGAACAATCATGAAGAAGGTATCCTAATTTCGTTTCGATGCTGATGCTTTTATTGCGGCGGAAGAATTGTGATATATTTGCTCCTTCGCGGGGCAATAATATTTTGATTGTGGAGTGGACAAAAACATTGTGCCCACGAATCGAGCTCGGTACATTTCTTAGAACTGTACATAGTGTTAAGTCCTTTAGAACGAAACAAATTAATCTGTTGGCTATTGTTTCATCAGGTACTGTTTTGAGAAATGCCTGTAAACACTCTCCTTAGCAAAGTGCATAAACAGTACTTCCTGGACTACAATTTGTGAAGTGTTGCGGAAATCAGAAAAAGAAGACATGTTTTCTTTCAGAAAAGCCATTCGAAAAACTTAACAGTAAGATGTCATTCGATAACTTTAATGTTTTCTGGTGAACAGCTAGTGAACAAATACATTAATGAAACAATATGTCAAAACTTGTCGAAATGTGTGGCAGCAGTAGCATGCAGAACGTGTCTACGTGGGTCAGAGCGAGTTTTCAACAGCTCTATTCTAAATGTTGTGCTTAACAACCATTTGGCAATGTTGAGATCACTTGAGAAGTCAAAATGCGTGGCAGCACTGAAGTGTAGCAAGCATTCCTGATTTTCCATATTTATTTTGCGGACACAATAAGGGACATGTACGTACTACATAGGTATCTTTCAACACAATCGTCTATGAGCAATTCAGCACAAACTGCCCAACTGGGAATTACAGCTAGTATGCAGACAGGTAGCTTACTTTACATACTAGGGGTCAAGAGCTTACAATCAGTAAACGTGCGTGCACACCATGACATGCTTGCTCAGGTTTTTCACGCCAGAAGCTCTGAAGCAGCTAAGCGCGTTTATTTTCGGTAAACGGGGAACCCACCTAGTTGTCTATGGAGGAAACTGCTCTGAAGTTCTGATAAATGTCTGCATAATCGCCGCTGGGCTCTTGAAATACACGTGCCTGAATCCGGATACCAGAAGGGGGCGGATGCTCTCGGGAGCGCCGGGGAAGTGGACGGGTCTAAACCGTCAGAGTGGCAGATGCCTTAAGCCGGGGTCACACCGCTCACACATCATACAGAAGACAGTCTGAAAACACGAGTCGCCGCAATAGCAGAGTCCCAAGTTTCTCCATGATCTCTTTGCCAATACGGCATTCGAAGCAGAGATCTCGCGGTGACTATCGTTCGAATCTCTATGCAGACTGTCCTTCGTATGTTTTTGGTATGATGAATCAGCAGTGTGAGGCCTGCTTTACGGTGAGACGCGTCACTCTCTCGATTGCACGACACGCCTTCAGTTGTGAAATGTCGACAGCGAGAAACATTTTGCCAGCAAAGGTCGCAGCGTGACGAGAAATTAGAGTTTGGGTATCAGCGGCAGCCGCCTGCTGTCGCCGTCCGGATCAGGCGGTCAAGCCACGGCCGAGAAGCTCCGCGCCGTTGCCGTTCGTTGTCGCACATCCCGGTGAGATGCATTCGATCACGCAGGGATGGACGCTACTCCTGGCAAAAAATATCCGTCCCCGAAGGCCGCCATTGCACGAGACAAATATTGTACGCGGCGATCCCATATGCGAAATCATATCGGCAAGCTGCCATGTTGAAATGGCTACGAACTCGCCTTCAAGGTACGTCCAATCTTTTGAAAATGTGAGCACTTCAGGATCTGTTCAAGTTAGGGTGGATTGATGAAGCGCGCTTGTCTTGTCTCAAGACAGACATAAGCAAGTCGAAGTTCGAATTCGGATCAAGTCACATCTCTGAATTTGGGGGTTAGAGTCACTAAATAAGCTACGTTTAAAAGTAACCACAAGGGGTGTCGCGAACCGGCCGAGGATCGAGTTCGACCAGGTTCGACTTTTTCGAACTGTTAATGGAAAGTTCGACGAACCTTGTATTTAGGTTCGACTCGTGTGCGCATGCGCGACAGGCTGGCCAGTTGGCTTCGGATTGGATGGTGATGGCTAAGCGCTGATTGGTTATTTCAGTTAATACAGCACAAAAAAAGTTATTAACTTCTTCAATGATTAGAACTGTTCTTTTTACGGCGGACCTGTTAAGAGCTAGGTTCCCCAGGATCGTATCCGTGTATGTCGACACAAACCTACCTGGACAGCTACCGCTATCTATAAGCGACGGCGGCAAGCACACAACCAGTATGGTTTCCGCCGTCGCTCGTAGATGGCGGCAACCTTTCCAGCTATAATAGAAGAATGGATAGTTGGGTGCGTTGGTGGGAATTCATCGTAGGAAACAGCGCGAAAAACAGACGACGACGAAGAAGAAGCACACAGTGTATCGAGTGCAGCTCCGCTGGTCTTCCTTCTTCACGAGAGTGGAAAGGCTGAACTTTTTTTAATTGCATCTGTTCATAAAATAAAATAAGCCATTGAATAATAAAAAAAATTCTCCAAACCTAGACATGCTTGTATCATGGTCTGGCCACACTGTCCACAAAGTCGAACCGGTCGGATCTCGTGAAAAAGTCGAAGGTCGAACCGGTTCGACCTAAAAATCGGGTTCGACAAAAGTTCGGGACACCCCTGTAGTAACCACACTTACCGATCTCGGGGTTTAAAATCATGGTTGCCAGTTATCTCAGACTTTATCCGAAATCACAGGAAACGCTTTTCCGTCCTCCACAAATGTTGACACAGTTCGCGACAGAGAAAAGCAATATTACATGAGCTTTCTAACAGCGAAGCCAATGCTGAGGAAGTCGCGCTTTTCAATCCTGACGTTCGGCAGTTGCGTCTGCTCTTCACAAGCACCAAAACGGCGGCTCCCACAACAATGTCGGGGAACAGTGTGCACATTTAGTGGCTCTAGTCAAGCTGTCGGTGACTCCAGCCTGGTCTGAAATAGTTGCGACGACTTCATCTTCTTGCAACCGCGCATCTCGCTCGTCGATATCGCAGCGATCAGCGCGCAGAGCTGAACGAGGGGCTTTGACCAGCTAGTTGTGCGCTTGGAATCATTAACTACGCTCAACAAACGTGCCAAGATAGTTTCTCCAAGTTCCTGCTTTTTCGGGAAACGCGCGAAAACGTGTCAACAGCGATGTGACTGGTCCTCTTCAGAGAACTTTGGTGACGTTCTTACCGTACAGGCGCGGGTTCCCGCCCTCCTCATAGGAAGCTAGGCTCGGTCCCAATATTCGTGGCAACTTCTGCGCTCTTCTATACGCAGCCGTCGCCATATTGAATGGCAGAGCTAGCTCCGAGTATGAACGAAAAACATTGTTTTAATGAAAAGACGGTCAGTGTGCAGGCGAGCTGGTGAATAGTATACATCTTAAAACCTGAGACTGTGGTTGGAAAAGTTGAAGGTATTTAGGAGAGGCAACAAGAAAAAGAAGAGGCAAGGTCTCAAACTCAGCTAAAATCTTTATTGCGTTCGCGTCTTATATACTCCGCTTCCAATGACGTCACCAACGTTGACTCCCAACCGTCACAGTTCAAACCACCAGACCCGAAACCGAGGACAAAGCAACAAGCGGACAACTTTATACAATGGCTTATACCTGACCTTAATCTTCGCTAACATCAATGTACCAGTTACAAAAGGACCGAAGGTTTACGGCACCCTCCACAAAATTTGATAAGAACTACATCACAAAAAGCAAACTACCGTTCAGAACCTCTTTATACAAACAAAAGACAAAGAAAACCAGGAAGTCCAAAACGATAACGACGCCTCGAAAGGATCGCTCAAACCAGGATACTAAGGTTCATTGCTTTGTTCAGCATAGAAGGCCGCTTTTACAACCGCAAAAAACGCTTCGCTTCGTTCCCAACCTGCAAAGACGCCTGGCTGATGCAATTACCCGACGTCTTAATACAAACAGTTTCCTGAACAACACGTTTCATGTCATCTTTCTCTTTACATATTACCTCCGTTTTTGACCAAACAGCCTTACAACCGCGACATTCCTGTAAGTGCCTAGCTAACTCGGAGTTTGAAGCATTGTTCCGGACATTCCTTTTATGTTCAGTGAGCCTATCATTTAAACACCTCGAAGTTTGTCCCACATACTTAAAGCCACACTCCAATGGTATTTCATATACCACTGACCCTTCACACGGAACCGATTTATCGCGGTGCTCCTTCTGGCACTATTTTGTCCTGATTCAAAGGGTGTAAGATGGCAAAGCTTATAATCAGACTTTAGGAAGACTGGAGAGCATTATGGGCGATGGGTACCCAAAAGAGAAAAGGAATTTTAGAGATGTGGTCACGGTGAAGAAGGAATTGGAGTCAAAATTATTGAAGTTGCTTCAAACGGACAAATCAGGGAGGTTTGGTGTATTACCGTTGCAGAATTTTCAGAAGAAGGCGGACAATGCATTAGGGTTGTTGTTCCACGAATGGGATGGTAACATGGCAAAACTAAGGAAGGGGTTTGTGCGGTTTTAAAGGAGGAGAACAAGGACGAAGTGGTAAAGAATATAATGAGTCAGTCTAGGATGGGCTTATGTTTAAAGTTTTTTCTAAAAGACCATAAAGTGGAGATGCCCCTTCGAGTGGTAATAAATGAAAACGGAACGTGGCAAAAGGTTGTTTCAAAGTTTTTACAGCAAGGGCTAGAATACGTCAGGCTTGAAAACTCACTCTCACTAAAAAACTCGGAAGAACTAGTAAACATTTTGGACACTAATCATGGGAGGAAATGCGCACTGTTCTCAATGGATATAAAAGATCTTTATTACTCGCTGGAGAAAAAAGATTGATGAGCGCGGTGAGAGATGCGTTAGAATTAAATCTAGTCAGGTTTCAGTCCGGTTCGGGGGTGTCAATTGAAGGGTTCCTCGCGGTGCTAGATTTTTATTTGCAATCAACAGTCATTGAGTACAACGCTTGCAAATATGTCCAGAAGGAAGGCGTATGTATAGGTTCGTCAGTCGCACCTATTTTAGCGGAGATTTACCTCAACTCCTTAGATGCAGCGCTGTCCAAAAAAACGAGTGAGTTAACCGCAGAGATGTGCTTCGTCAGAAGGTATGTCGATGATATCATTGTGTGCACATTTAAAGAAGGCTTATCGGAAGCTATTGAAGCGTTAGTAAAGGCAACGGCCCCGGAGTTGCAGTTTACAGTAGAGACACCGAAAGATGATGTACTAGAATTTTTGGACTTACGGATTCAGATAAGCAACGGGCTTTGTTGGGAATATGGCAAGGAAACGGTGAAACCGATCCTCCCTAAACAGAGTTGTCATTCGAAAAACGTTAAAGCGGGAATCGCAAAGTCGCTAATTGGGAACGCGTTGTCAAAATCATGCACTCATTTTTTGAGCCAAGCTTTGAAGAGACAATGGACAAGACTACAGAATGCAGGTTATGAGGACACTTTTATAAGACGACAGCTTACTATTCAACTCACAGGCAAACAAAACAAGCAGGTCTTAAACAGCCGACGAGCAGTAATTCCGTACTTCCACGACATCTCGCACAATTTGAAGGCAAGCGCGAAGAAGTTTGGTATAGAAACTGTGTGTACTGCGGATTTTAAGCTTTGCCATCTTACACCCTTTGAATCAGGACAAAAAAGTGCCAGAAGGAGCACCGCGATAAATCGGTTCCGTGTGAAGGGTCAGTGGTATATGAAATACCATTGGAGTGTGGCTTTAAGTATGTGGGACAAACTTCGAGGTGTTTAAATGATAGGCTCACTGAACATAAAAGGAATGTCCGGAACAATGCTTCAAACTCCGAGTTAGCTAGGCACTTACAGGAATGTCGCGGTTGTAAGGCTGTTTGGTCAAAAACGGAGGTAATATGTAAAGAGAAAGATGACATGAAACGTGTTGTTCAGGAAACTGTTTGTATTAAGACGTCGGGTAATTGCATCAGCCAGGCGTCTTTGCAGGTTGGGAACGAAGCGAAGCGTTTTTTGCGGTTGTAAAAGCGGCCTTCTATGCTGAACAAAGCAATGAACCTTAGTATCCTGGTTTGAGCGATCCTTTCGAGGCGTCGTTATCGTTTTGGACTTCCTGGTTTTCTTTGTCTTTTGTTTGTATAAAGAGGTTCTGAACGGTAGTTTGCTTTTTGTGATGTAGTTCTTATCAAATTTTGTGGAGGGTGCCGTAAACCTTCGGTCCTTTTGTAACTGGTACATTGATGTTAGCGAAGATTAAGGTCAGGTATAAGCCATTGTATAAAGTTGTCCGCTTGTTGCTTTGTCCTCGGTTTCGGGTCTGGTGGTTTGAACTGTGACGGTTGGGAGTCAACGTTGGTGACGTCATTGGAAGCGGAGTATATAAGACGCGAACGCAATAAAGATTTTAGCTGAGTTTGAGACCTTGCCTCTTCTTTTTCTTGTTGCCTCTCCTAAATACCTTCAACTTTTCCAACCACAGTCTCAGGTTTTAAGATGTATATTGTTTTAATCTCTCCAAAGCATGGGAAAGGGTACAGGTCTTAAGCATAACCGTTTCTGTTTTTGTTTTGTCTCACCTATATTTCCTGTTTTAGTTTTAGGGTTAAACGCTTTATTCGTATCCATAATCCATCCATTTCTTCCCATCATTATCGATGAAAATAAACTTATTATTAATATAGTATTATGTTTTTCAGCGCCCTATACTTGATAGGCAAGCTGCGCAAAGGCCTGTCCAAACAGGCTACTTACAAACCACACGACTCCAGCAAAGTCGTCAAAATTGGAACCGTCCGGGAGTCGTCGGTCGAATGTCTGTCTGGACACCGGCCAAGCTGGCCGGGCCACATTCACGACTTGCCTCCTCGCCTTCTCCACGACGTCGTTGACGTCGGTGCTCGTCAGACTTGACGTCACACGCCACCTGGCAACGGTATGCCTGATGTCAGCTCATCTCCCGCGGCTCAAGAAGTCGCCGACCTTGTTACTGCCGTCACCGGCAGGAAGGCCAAAGAGCTGTCCGGCTTCTCTGGGTGGACTTGAGAGATCCTGCGTCGAAGTGCGCGTTTCGGGCCGCCCGGCTCAGCTTTTTTTCGTCAGAATCCGCGCTCGTAGCTCGAAAAAAAATTAATAGAAGTGGTGCGCAAAAGGAGACTTTAGCTGTGTTGAGAACATCGAGAACTTAAGAATATGCATTTATTTTATTAAATTTCAAACCAACCAGGTTTGTTTGTCTTATACGAGGCTAGGAACAAGAGCCGCGGGAACTGGGATCCAATCCACAGAACCGCTGGACGATGACACGACCTATCAGGATGGCCTGCGCTCACTAACCTCATTTGTCTCCTCACTCGAGTCTCCTTTCCCATTCTCGGGACTCCCAAAGCGGCGGAGGCCTTGAGCGATTGACCGACAGCCAACAGAGCGTGTGAGTGGCCCTCCGACCCACGTGATAGAGCAGAGTGGCGTCGCCGGAGGAAGTGAGGGGGAGATCTAGCGCGGGGACGCTTCCCCCCGGCTGCTTTGACGGAGTGGAAGTTTCCCTCCGGACGTGCCGGGAAGCGGAGCCAGCGGCGCGCAGCAACGACTTGCAGGAGTCGTGCGTATCGTAGTGTCCTACTACACCCCTTGGCGAGCAAGGCGAGTGCAAACAAACCTGGCATTCCAATCGGACATGACTACACCGTGATCCTAAAAGGTTGTCGCCGCTGCCGGTTGAATCGAAGGACGCAGCGGCAATATTTACCGTGTATTCGGGCACCTTTGGATGAGGAACTACGACGGAATAAGTTTGCACAGACAGGAATGGTCTGGGCGGCGGATGTCAGGTGCCCTTTCGACCTTGATGCTTTTGCATACTGCTCATTGATAACCGACCCTCGGCCACGCGAATAGCCGGCTCAATGAAAAGCCATTTCGCTTTCAGCAAATCGTTTGGAAGTGGCCTTTCAAGGCGGAGAAGGTTCGCCAGGCTCACATTATTGTCATTTGGAGTTCCTGTCCACGTACACGATTCCTCATCGGAGTTGCTTTCGGCCTTGGTAAGCCTGAGAAGAGACGGCGAGTGGCTCCGCCAAAGATAAAGTCAGGAAGCACGATCGAGGACGCGTGGGTTGGTCAACCAGCAGCAAGCAGAAGACGAGGCCTGCTCATGACGTCATCTTTAGTGGATCTCCGACCCGCCCAAGCGGCAAATACGCTGGAGCTCAACGAGAGTAGCAAAGCGCAAAGCGTCGGTCTTGGCGTCGCCGCCTGCTGTCCCGCACGTTGCGAGACGCTTTAGAACGGGCTAGCGGTGATGCTTACGCCAGCTTGGTGGCACGGATCCATTCGTCATGACGTCAGGGAATGGAAGGCCTTACCTTCTATTAGGTGCTATTGCGTCAGTGATTGGAATCAAGCTCCCTGCAGAAACCCCGGCACACCCGTTTTATTTCATTTCATGTTCGATGTCGTCACGGCGCATCAGTGGATGATAGGTGGCCAGAGCCTCAAGCGTTGGCTCATCTTATTTTAGGTAAAAAAAACGGCAACCACCATGCGTGAAGGTCGGCTACCAGCCCGTACCTCGTAACTTTCACGACCTATAGGAGGCTGCACTGGCGTCTATTAAAATGGCTGTTATCAGGATGATCGTCATAGAACTGGAGTACGAGGCCGGGTCTGCGACGTGTAAGTAATTAGAGGTTTGCTATATACGAGCAGTATTGGAGCCTTGCTGTACTTTTTCACGTTTGGAGGGTACAGGTAAGCACCTTTATTGTGAAGGCAATCATCCAGGAGCTAGGGAGCGCGATTCTCACACCGCGGTACCACCATCACCGAAAGTTGCGAATAGCCGACCACCTTAATTAACGCAACCGATCGCAAAAAAAAGAAAAATTAGGGCCGGAAAACTTTGTTTTTGCGTATAGAAGGTCCAAGAAGCCAATCGAGCGAGGAGTTCACACATGGATTCTCGGGAGGATTCACGCGCATTGTCGCGAGAGTTGAATCCGGACCTACGGAGATCTTGCGTCACCAGAGCGTCGCTGTGGGCGGCCTTCCATCAATGGCTCAATATGACGCCCGTAATAGGGTTCATTCCGCTTTGATCGACGGAAACAGAGTTTCGTCCCAAGGCCAAATTGACGGTCGTGGTTTAGGAAAGTGATCCCTCGGAGCTTTCATCGAGCTCTTTACGACGCACCATGAAGCCTGTCACTTTGCAGCGGATGATAGGTGGCCAGGATTAGGAGCAGAAGAAGATGATGGTCGTGCCGTCATAGGGCAGAATATTAAGGGCACGTTTTTACTGTTTCCATAGTTTGTTCCTCAAATTTTCGACTGGTGACGTCAGAAGTGCGTAAAAGTGCGCATTGCCACGACCCGAGCGGTGGAGCCAGTGGACAGCACAGTCAGCTGTTACACTATAGTTGCACCTAGAAGACAAGGCCTTTCCTTTCCCATCGCTAGTGAATGGAGCGTAGCGCTGCCTAGCTTACATCAGCATCGCCGCCAGCAGCATATTGCGACGCAAGCAAGCGGCGAGACTAGCAGAGCGCTGTACCAACGGATCTAACCAGAGCTGGCAGTTTGTAGAGCTGACAGCCAGTAGAGCTCTACTGACAGCTTCCGGTTATCTCAGTTGATAGAGCGCTTCGCGAGTCTCGGAGAGGTCCCGGGTTCGAATCCCGGACCTATTTTGTGAGTGGCCACCAGTCGTCTAGAAGGTGCGAGCTTCTCTCCATTTCAGCTGCAAGCCAATTTATTCTTACGTAAATCTCCTCTGGGACTTCTCCGAAATCTGATTACATGAAATAAATAGAACCGAAGCAAAAGTAAATTTGACGATATGGTTGTACTTACAGCGAAAAACTTTAACGTAGGATACGTACTTGGCGAGAGTAACTCTTTGAAAGCGAAAGACGCAAAAATCGCTGCAAACGGGAAAACAATGTGTCACCGCCGCAGCGCGACTTTCTAGCGGGTGGCACCTCGCTCCTATTGGCTCTTCGTGCCATAGTGACGACCAATGGCGTTCTCTTCGTAAGACGCGGTTTGAGTATCGGTACAAGCGATTGCATCGAGATGGACCGACCCCAAAACGTGTTATATGTACGACGATTTCTGATAAATGCTGATAAAGTTTTGCTGAATGCTGATAAATATTTGTAGAGAAGCCATTTAACCAACGTAGTACGACCGCTAACCCGGGGTATTTAAGGAATGACTAAATGATATTCCAACTTTTTTTAAATTACCGTGTCTTCCGCCTGGGATCGAAAGCTGTTGTATTCTTGGACATTTCAAGACGAGTGTTTTATGTGGACAGCTATACGCTTTCAAAGTGCAAATTGCCGACATGAGCAGAAGGTTTTATCGCTCTTCGTCACTCGCCGTGCGATTGTTGCACAACCGTCTAGAGCAGACATCACGAGCCAGAAGGTGCTTCCAGCGGCCGGAGCTGTTAATGCTGACAGGCTCGTGCATGTGCCTCCGTTTTTTCTTGAAATACCACCAAGCAACATTGGCGGTCGATATTTTGTTAAACGTGATGTGTA
This sequence comes from Ixodes ricinus, assembly GCA_037355805.1. Lineage (NCBI taxonomy): Eukaryota > Metazoa > Arthropoda > Arachnida > Ixodida > Ixodidae > Ixodes > Ixodes ricinus. The sequence goes on from JAZHYW010023743.1 coordinate 22,282, forward strand.
GGACTCATCCGAGTCATCGCCAAACACTGACTACAGCCCTCGTGTCCACTACATGCTAAGAGCCCTACCAATGGCTGAGTCAGGCAGAAATGGCTCGCAGCAGCATCTAAAAACACTTAAAAATGACACTACTGGTTGAAAAAATCATGAGCCATTCCAGTCTGTGAAGCCGGATGACCAGCGAAGCTATTTGCATACGACCCAGACCCGCCCCGAGGA
>JAZHYW010023743.1:27500-59221 GCA_037355805.1 Ixodes ricinus
TGACGACGTCGACGTCGTCGTAACCGTCCATCCATAAAGTCAGAAGAAAAGGGTCCAGCATTTTTGTTTTGTTTGGTTCCCTTTTACGAGAGGCTGAGATTCTTTCGGCCAGTCGCGCCTTTGCGATGCATTTCTTCTTTTTCGTCGGGCAACGGGATTGCATGGGCGACTGGTTCGAGGCGCGTAGTTAAGACACTGAGAAGGGCGGAAGATTTGGTTGGGGATGCAGTCGTTGCAATAGACGACTGCCGGGATCCATGACAAAAGAGAATTGTTCGACGATCACACCACGTGATGCGTTGAGACAGTGACAGCTGCGCTACTAATTCGACGATATGAGGATGACGATCGATTAACATTGCGCCATTAGTGCGTCATACGGTGATCTGATATATTGAAATGAGTTTGCGTTGATTGAGTGTCGATACGTTGTTGATGAAAAAATGTTTTCAAAGACGCAGTGTTTTTTCCCGCCTAGTTTATTGGAGAAACTGAATTGGTACATAGCTCACGTGACGTCAATTTTTCCGCTAAATTTAGCGGGAAACTGAATTTGTCACGTGACGTCAGGTCACGTGACATCAGTTCTCCTGCCAAATTTAGCGGGGAAACTGAACTGGTGCATAGGTCACGTGACGTCATTTTTTACGCTAAATGTAGCGGGGAAACTGGCGGCGTTTACGCTCACGCCGTCACGAAATCGGGGACGGGCCACGAACGGCTGTCGCTGTAAAACAAAAACAAAAATAGAAAAAAACACGCGTGTTCGAAGAAAGTTTACTTGGCTCTTTTTATCGCGAAGCCGGGAGATAGAACCAATCATTGCCACTGTAGACGTGGATCTACGCTCGAAAATATCCACTGCGCATACGTAGCACGTTGAACAAACGACGCGGCGCACGAAGAAATCCAAACGTGACGTTGGCTGTTCCTGCGCAGATTTTGTTTTGGGGCAAAGCCTTCTTTCGGGCTTTTCATCGGCCGGATGTTCTTCTCCGCGAGAACGTGGACTGACGGGCCTTTTTGTTCGGATGTGGCAAACCCCGGGGTCTCTGGAGCCGACGTTTACGACCCGGGTTGGTGCACTCCCAGCATGACGTTTCGCTTTGATATACTCAACCTGCGTTTCATTTGTTTAAAGCTGGGAACTGCCTCCACTTTGTCTTCTGGCGCTGTAACGTTTCGAGAACAACACAGTATGGCGTCCAGTGAATACACGTGCCGTGAATTTGGCCGCTTCAAATAACAACATGAATCGGAGTTTATCCCATGTCACAACGGGTGCAGTTGCAGCCAACTATCGACATTCCGAATGGTTGGAGCCGTCAGTTAGCTTCTTGTTACCTTTAGAACGACACATTTCGCCACCTTACCTCACAGTGAGCATGCTGAATCCACCTGGATACGAGTGTCAGCCCAACTACTCTGAGGAAAGGAGAGACGAAATGTCTTATGAAGCGTAAGAAGCCAGTGTCAATCGAAGTAATTAGGAAATTCGGAGAACTTGCTGTATATGTACCACGCAGCGATAGGTTGATCAAATATTAACGAGAGATATCGAAAAAAAAATACTGAAGAAGAAAGAAAAACAACGAGAAAAAAAAACCTGGAAAGAGAAAGAGAGATAGAGATAAGTAACAGGGAAAATATAGAAAGAAACGTTAAACCAATTTGTTTTTTGTCTGGAGGTCTAAACAACGGTAAATTAGCCTGCCTTGAAACGGCGACTGGTGTTTGCGCTGTTCACAGGCGATTTCGCCGGAACGGTCTGACTGTTAATCGGGAGCATTTAACCGGTGTCATGCAGCAGTGATTACCGTGCGCCGGGACAGTGCTTACAAAGGTCAAAATGGGCTAGCCATGAAAGGAAAGAGTAAACAATAGCACACACGCCCAAATGCGTTACAGCACTTTCACGTAATAAAAAAAAGATCTAAAACGCCGTGGTGATGTAAGCCGAAAACTTCAGGAGTAAATCTGCAAAGCAAGCTTCTCTCTTTCATCACTAGAGCGAATTACCATGGGTAAAAGGGAAATGTCTATAATAACTTTTCCGTTTACCCTCGTCCTCAGTCACATACTTCACGTAGTCGGTTTACCCTTAAAGTAGGGTGACCACCGTCCTGCTAGCGAAATGCGGGACACGCCGGGCAAGGGGGGGGGGAGGAAATTTATTAACACGCACACCACAAACCGAGCCTCTGTTAATACATTGAAAGGGGAGGGGGGGGGGTGCAACGATTTCCGGACTTCGATGAAAAATTTGAGAAGTTGCCCTCTGACACTTCTGAAGTAAAGAACAGAAAACCGATTTCGCCTGCGTGTCTTAATTGTGTAAAACAACAAACAAAAAAACAGAAGATAAATATTGGCATTTTTGGCACCCCTCAAGTCAACCCCAGTCTTCAGGGTCACAACTGGTCGCACTCCCAGTGACGTCATTCGGGTGCCGTGTAGCTTCCCGTGTGCTCTCTCGGAGGACGCTTCCTCTCCCTCTCTCCGCTGACATTAGCGGGCGTTATGCTGCAGCTTAGAGCCGAGCGAGGGCACGTAATCTTTTCGCCGTAGTCCCTTCGGCTGCCACTCGCGGCTGCAGGTGGGGGAAAAAGCTAGGCTTTTGCTTTGCGATTATGCAGCGAAATCGCGTCATTTTTTAATAAAGAAGATGTTTTCTCTGGCTGATTCGCGGGCCTGATCGCCAGTCACCAGCCACAAAAAAGAAAGCCCGATTCGCCGCCATTCCTTACGTACACAATTCAGCCCACCGGATAAAATCCATTGCCTCAAACCTCGACACGAATGTTGTTTTCTCGTGCCGCATGCGCATTAAGTAACTCTGTCAACAAGTGAACAACAACCGGATTCCGATTAGCTGCACTGTTAAACACGGAAAGAAATTCATTCCATGCAAAGAGAAGAAAGTTTACTCCATCCCCTTGAGCTGCGGCCATCGATACATAGGTCAGACAGGCAGATGCACCAATCACGGACTCCGGGAACATCACAACGAAGTTTCTAAGGCCTCTCCAGATTCCTATCATCCCATAGTCATACATGCCCGTTCGTGTTCGCCTATAGTCATTCGCCATGACTCAAGGCGAACAAGTCATAGAGTCATTCGCCATGACCACAGTAAACAACAACGTGTCAAACCCTTCCCTCCTGCTGACGAAAACTGAGGTTGAATTTCTAAAATCCGAGATAAACCCCCCTCTCTGACTTGCACTTCGCGTTTTTTTATCTCCCCTTCTCCTCCCTTTCCCTCCTGGGTATAGTCGGCTGCTCGCTGTTGAAATTTTTAATCGTCTGTTGCTAGTTGAAAGATGTGTTGTATTGTCCCAGTTTTAATTGCTTTGTTCTTTCTTCATACTTGACTTGAACCAACACGCTCTTCTCCCAAGCATACGAAATAGATTCAGCACTCCCATGACATTGCTAGTAGAGTGATTAAAAGAACGTCCGAAGATAAGAAAATTATATACGTACTTGAAAATTTTAAAACTACCTTCACTCCTCAACAGCCTCTACGAAATATCCGGAAACACATGCGGTACGACTGTCGAAGGCTTCCTTGAATTGCTAGACCTTTATTTGAGTCATACTTTTGTGTCCTTCGGGGGAGGCATATATGTACAAAAGAGGGGTATTTGCATAGGTTCTACCGTTGCACCGGTCTTGTCTAATTTTTTCCTAAGCAAGTGCGGTAAGGATATTTCGAAGAGGTTGTTGAGGAGTGAAGGTAGTCTTAAAATTTAGGTGCTTTTTCTCAACTCCAGAGCCGCTTCCGTTTCCTCTAAATGACGTAGTATGCTCTGTAAAGTAGGCAAAGTATTTTTCCCACATTCCAGCGGCAATGCTGTGCCCCGACTGGAAGGCGGATTGGGCGGGCTTTTGTAGATGCTCGCGATGAGGGTCATATGATACTCCCGGTGGCCAATCGTCGAGACGGTTGAATGTCAGGTTCAGCGGGGTGAGAGTTTGGCCTGCTTGAAGGTGGCGGCTCGAAAGCCACTGCGTCCAACAGCGAAAGGGTCCAGGCAGGGGTGTCTTCGGGGCAGTCGGAAAGGGGTAGACCTGACCGACAGCCGGGTAGGGCGACCCCAAGGGTAGCGGCCAGGAGTAGCTGTAGCAGATGAATGGTTCGCATGACAGTTCCAGCGATAGTGTCGAGTCCTTTGGAACGAGTAAAAACACATAGGAGAGGCAAAATAAGAAGGGTCGACAGTCGTGATAAAAACGTCACATTCCAGTTGCTTGGCGCGGATAGAACAATGTTTTTCCTCATACCGGAAGTTGCCTGATTCAAGGTGGCAACAAGGGAAAGGGAGTATAGACCAACCAACACCAACTCAGCTCTCTGGCGACATGCCAGCTGCGGTGGCTGTCGGCACTGCGCAGACGCTTCACTTCTCCCGAACCTGGCTTGTGCGCAGTGCAAACGCGGGCTTGTATGGGAACGGCGTGTGGTTCTATACTCTATTGGTTTTAACTAAGATAAATAATAGCGCGGATATGTTTCGGGGGTTCACCTTATGGTCTCCGTTCGTGACGTGACCGGCGATTGGCCAGGTGGTATAAGTGTACAGAAAGCCACGGTCTGGCCAATCGCGAATGCCGACCAGAGTGAGGATTTTGGTCACGCGCGTCTCTAATAGCTTTTTCTTTTTTCCAGTTCCCGCGGAGGAGGCCGGGGAACCTCAAGCAACCCGCCCAGACTGCTGACATGACGGGGCGCAGTTGTGTCGAGAAAGCGCGCTGTGGACTGGAGCGAGGAGCGGCGCCCGCTCTTCTCAAGGAGCGGCGTATTTCGTGACCCTGTCTTAGGAGCGAGTAAAGGTGAGTTGCCCTAGGACATAACCGCTCTAAAGTATGGAATTAGAGCGGTAGAAACCGAGTCTTTTTATGGGCACCGGCCAAACATTCCAATAACTGCTCATCGAAGACAAAAACAATTCGTGCTCTATGATTTGCTATCAATTGTCCAACTTAATGAGGTAGATTTCATTTAAGATATTTTCGTTCTTAGCTAGGCTTCCCAATTAACTTTTTGGTTAATAATAAAATAAACATACAAAACGGCGGCTTGGGCGAGTTTGTTATCCATGTCTCAAAAATAACAGCGCAAGTAGGGAATCCACACAAACACACGTAGGCTACAAAAACAATCACACTTAGGGACACATTCACAGCAGACAAGACACTCACACAGCGCTGACTCACAACTCAATTCTATTTTTGCACTTCTTTTTCTTCTACGCCTTTTCGATACATTCATGAAAGCTGACTTCTTTTTCTTCTACATCCCATTAAATGATACTCATGTGAGCTAATAAGATAAGCTACTAAGATAAGCTAATTCTTTTCTTGATAAAGTGAGCGATGGAGTGCTTACACATTTGTCGTCATCCCTGGCAATATTTTCTGCTTCCACTATCTCTCTAGTCAGTTGGCTACCGCTTCTGCCCAGCACTGTACACCTATCTAGATGTGCCGCACATCCGCAATCACGGCAATGTAGGCCTAAATGTCCTGAGTTGGCTCTAGCTTATGTTGTTGCTGTGTTCCCGGAGTCGATCGTTTAAACATCTCCCAGTCTGGCCGATATATCGTTTCCCACAGGAGAGGGGAAAGGAATACACTACCCCTTCTGTGCACGGAACGAAACTGGTCCGGTGTTTTTTTGTGCAGCTCGCTGGATGTTGTGGAGGATTGTTCACTTTTTTGCATAAGCTGGAAAGCTTGTTTGGAGCCGAGAAGATGACGTCGATGTTGACCCTGTTTGCAACTTTCTTAGGACCATGGGAGACGTTTGCCTACAACACGGCCGTGCAAGAGACCACCGGGGTTACACCCTTTTAACTGGTTCATGGTCGCCAAGTGACGACAATGCTGGATGCGATGTTACCCCACGAACCGGAAGTCGACGAACGCGACGCGCGCCCAGGTGGTTGCCCAACGGGCAGAAGAAGTCCGTCAGTATATACCCCGAAATAGATCAGCTTGAAATTTAGAACTATACAGTATTTTCTTGTCCTTTCTTCGTGTTTAAGTAAAATTCTAAAGTTCAAGCTGATATATTTACACGGTATAAAATGTTGTCGCGAAGTGTGGTAGGTCGCCTAAAATACCCATGATTGGTACAACTTTCTGTCGCAGTATTAAAAGTGAAATCGTGATTGTGTCCTTAGCTAAGGAATTAATTACATCACATAAAATTATGAAATGAGCACCTTGTAGCCATATATATTATGAAATGTGGTTTAAGAAATACGCTTCACAATATATATGTATATGATGACGTCACAACTGAGCTAAAAGCAATGAAATTTTCAAAATCTCACAAAAGTTCTAGGATAATTCCTTTCAGTCTATTTTTTTTATAGAAACACCGAGTGGCAATCAAAATGCTTGTTGTTCTAACCAAACATTGTTTACACTCAGCTTCTTCTACATGTTTGAGAAGTTATATGTGTGAGGAACGCATAGCTATTTAAATTAGCTTCAAAATCAGAAATGTGTGTAAGGCTGTCCCATATCACTTACAACGTACCTGTCGAGGATAAAAACGCCGGAAAAGATTGACAGAACACCTTTCAGATAGTGTGGGGGACATTGCTTTAGGGTGGTCGGCCCTTTATTTATGTTGTCAAATATTCAGTTAGTAATTAAATATATTTTTGTAATGATCAATAAATTTTACTTTATAAAGTTCACATAACCGCTTGAGACCGACGCGGAAGGTCGATACTCGAAACTACACAAGCTATGGAGTCTGCGTAGAAGTGTTTTTCTGTTTGCTGATTGGCAGTGTGAAACATCAGGTTGCAGGGTACGCCAAAAAGACTCTGTGCTCACATCATAGATTGGAAGTCAAATACACGGAATGTTCAAAAAGAGAGAGTAATTACTGTTATTTTTCTAAATAATCCCTTACAGAACGCCTTACTGCAAAAAGAGATGCGTAAAGATGCACGCAATGAAATTCATGATTTTACATAAATAGCGCGAAGGACAGACAAAGATTCCTAAAATCTTAGTATAAATCACATTTCATCAGCTTTCATGAGCTCGAAACTTCGCTAAATACTGCCTCGGGAGGCTAATGTTAGATTCGGTTTTACCTGTACTCAGGGGCGGATGCAGGAATTTCCTGAGGCGGGGGGGGGGTCAGGTGTTGGTCAGCGTACCATATATTTAGGAACCCCCTCCCCTCTCCTTCGTTTCACGCCCTAAATTTTACACATGCAGAAATCAAGAGGGGGTCAGGACATCCGGACCCCCTCTAAATCCGCCCCTGTCTGTACTTGTTTTGGGCCCTCACTTTACAACACTATGCTTGAATAGTCATGCGCTCAAACATTTCTCTAGGCTGCCATATATCACTGCGAGACTGCTATAAATACTGCACAATTTTACAATTAGGACATCTATTGCTAGTGTTGCGAACATCACATTTCACTAGAAAGCTGAACTGTCTAACATGGTATGCTAGTGGCGTCATCACACTATAGGCTGGTGGTCATTGTGATTTCTTCTTGCTGAGAAAATCGAGTTCGATGGTGCAAAATGCACGCTGCAGGAGGTTCTAGCTCAGTATAAGCCAAGTATTTGAAAGGCACGTATTATTATTCTTAGTGCATCGTCGTGAGGAACGCCGCGAGCGTCTGGCACGACAAAAATGTGCTTTTTGGCAAGAGCGTTTTTGCAAACAAAGTAGTTTCCGGGGTCACGCTTTTTGGTCTGCGCCAAAGATGCGGGGAAGAGGAACCTTTACAACACAGTATTTTTTAAAACTAACCCCCCCCACACACACACGCACACGCACACGCACACGCACACACACACACACACACACACACGCTTCTTTTTACAGGGGAGCTGTTAAGGGCTAGTTTCCCCAGTATCGTGTTCGTCAGCAAACAAATGATGACACTAAACTCTGGACAGCTACCGCCATCTATAAGTGACGACGGCAACCAGACAACCGGCTTGCCGGTTGTCTGGTTTTCGCCATCGCGCACAGATGGCGGCAACCTCTCCAGCCTTTCCACTCTGTCTTGCCGACTTGCGGCCGGCCATTACTTCATTCCCACCATAGTACAGCTTCGCTGGTCTTCCTTCTTCACCAGAGTGGAAAGGCTGAAAGTATTCCTGAGGAATTGCCTCCTCCGTTTGTGTGTGCTAATTCGACAATTCTATTTGTCACTTGTTAACAGCAACCCTTCATTGCTTTTATTTTGCACCCCGTGAAGTTTAAAGGGGTCCTAAAACGATATCGGGTTGGAATGTTCATGACTTTTCAGACGGCGTACTGGTCCTAGTCTGGCCCAAGTATACGCTCGCACAGGCCGCCACTGATTCAGACGCTTGTTTGTCGCAGTGAAATTGCGAGAATAAAATGAGACTATTTCTTTTAGTCTTGCCTTCGCAAAGATTGGTGTCGTAATTGTGGGATCAAAACCACCCGCCTAAATACAGTCGAGCGCGGCTCATGGATTGGACAGGAGAACTGCGTGAACACTGTACATCGGCTCGTAACAATCAATGCCTAGCGCAGACACTTGGGTAGTGGCTCCCAACCACTGCGGTGATGAGAATAGTTGAACTCTCACAATGCCTGGAGCTCAGGACGCGTTTTCTTCCTTTCCAACCCCAGCGCGGGGGAAAAAATTGGGTTGTGGGGATATTTATAGCAGCGTGTATTTGGTCAGCCATTTTAAAGTTGCGACGAGTCACTCGCTGTAGATGAGCAATTTAGCCAGTGCGGTACAACCGCTAGCCTGGGGTCTTTAACGTGCACCACGCAGTAGTGACACACGACCGCACGCCGGTACGATGCTCATCCAGATCGAAACGGGCAGGGGTGCCCCAGGAACCCAGGATCCCTGGAGTTCTGCAGCGCGAGCTTTCGCTCCACGCGCGTCGAGCTGGGTGTGCGCTTTAGCCCACTCGGCCACCGATCCTTTTTTTTTTTTTCCAAAGATTTTTATTAAAAGTTTGTCTATTTACAAAGTTTTAAAATGATCACATTGGTTGCCATACACCTATCATGTCAGTGAACTCTGTTTAACAGGCGAGGACCGCGATTCACACACAAATTCAAAATGTAACTCGCTCAATCATTTCTCTGTAGCGTCACATGCACCCCAGTCCCTCGCGCAGTGGCCCGGGAATTGTTATTTACCATGAGCCTTCAGAGCGCGGATGTGCAAACGCGCTCCAAATAGCGACCAACATTCAAGCCCCTGTTGCTCCGTCGCCTCAAGAAGGCTGCTCACGTACAGAAAGCCGTCGCAGAAGTGTTGCCAGGCGGGCTTGGATCCCTGTCGGACATCCAAGTGATCCGTCCTCGACCGCCACAGTGCATATAGACCGAGGAGCGCAAGCAGCTCCCATGCCCTACTCTGCGCACTGTCGCCGAAAAGCAGAAACTTCGCGCTCTTCCACTCTACGTAAAGATCTATCTGCAGCACTGCTCGAAGTTCTGCCCAAAAAAGCTCCAGCATTCGTACAGTACAAAAACACATGTTCAAGTGCTTTCGGGAAACGGACACAACGCACAATTTTCCGATGAGTACCTGCAGAAAGTTAGAATAGAAATCTCTTTATTGGGACACAGTTGATTTGCTCATACCGCCCCCACTCTATCGCAGCTTTCCGGGAAGTGCGGGAAAATCGGATGTATTTCGTCGATTACGTAGATACCCTGTCAGAACGGCAGGTCAACGAATTTTTTCCTACGCTTCCATTTCGGAGTACTGCCGGTCAAGACGTGGCTGGTTAGAAAAGCGATTTCTTTGAACCACTCGAGCCACCGATCCCCCCAACAGCGCGGGGGAATGATTAACGTTGGCTTCATAAGATAGGCACCAGACCACGTGGCCGCTTCTGGCTCCGAGTTGAGGGGATGAACGGTGCTCATATTTTTCTAATTTTTTGGCGACTGCCATTGCCTAGAAAAAAGAGCAAAGCCAAGTTCAATCAGTTATTAACGTTAGGCAGTGATCCTGAGTAGTATTTAGTGATGTATAGAAATCTTTTTATAGCTCCTTTAAGCAAAATACAGAGGGGTCGAAACTTGAGCAGTAACTTGAGAACGACGCTCGTGTGAGACTTACAGCGACTGCCAACGTTCGCCTGCCCCTCTGAGATCACTGCAATCTTTATTTTTAGGTATTCCTTCCGTACACACATGTAATTCTATGTAACGTCATATTAATAAGTCGCATTCAGTCATTTCAATACTTCTATTCTCGGGGACATCTTTCGGATGCAGTTCAGCAACAACGAAAAAATGTTTGGGTGCCTCAATGATGTAGAGTTGGTCTTGCAACATTTTTTTTTGTACTTTCAATAAATACTGTTAAGAAGTAACCCCTGACGTTGATAGCTCTGGAAAATATCCATTAGTTTTCCCCTCCGCGCAATAGCAGATGCAGAAAAAATAAAGGAAAGAGACAGCAGTCGATCCCCTCCTCAACTCGCAATTTGAACAAGTGGCCACGGGATCTGACGCTAATTATATACCGTCAGTGTTCATCATAGTCATGCCCTAGGCGGCTAGGTTTCGGAAAGCAAAAGCTTGGGCTGAGCTTCAGATATTGTTAGAGTTGGGCTATTATCATATTTAATTGACATGAGCCGTACCCGAATGTTTGGCAATGCTGATTGCCATGAACCCGAGCACTCGACTCGGGGTTATGAAAATCCCTTACGTCACGGTGTCACGTGACTCCCGGTGCAAACTCGTGATGTCAAGTTACGTCACGCTGTCAACAAGGTTAATACATCTAGTGACTTCCTCAAGTTAAATCGAGTTGACGCAGTGAGTCACGTGACGTCACGAGGTCACGTGACATTACTTGACAGCATGTATTGACACCATGACGTCACGTGACAACGTGACACATGGTTAATCATAGTGCCAATACAAAAGCGCCACGAAAACCCACAATTTACCATACATTGCAATTCTGTATATAGACGATTTGATCAATAGATAGAAATACAGCCGCCAATATTTTATTCCCATATGCTCATTTTGTGATACTACCAAAAAATAAAAAATAATTTACCTTGAACCGTTTTGAACCGGTTACCGTTATATTTTTTTCGGTTCGGTTCCGGTTCAGTTCCAAGATGGCGGCGAAGATTTCGGTTCGGTTCAGTTCCGGTTCGGCTAAAAATAACGGTTCTGTTCCGGTTTTCGGTTCGGTTCGGTTCCGGTTCGACACCCTGGGCACATAGTCCAAGGAACCTTCGCACGGCCTTCTTGTCTCTTGGCGCTGGAAATGCTGCGACGGCGCGAGTCTTCTCTGGGTCTGGGCGAATGCCTTCGTTACTAACCACGTGACCTAGGAACTTCAGTTCGTCATAGGCGAACCGACACTTTGACGGCTTGAGGGTGAGTCCGGCGGTCCGTATGGCTTGGAGAACAGCTCGGAGTCGTCGCAAGTGCTCGTCGAAGTCGCCGGAAAACACTACGACGTCGTCGAGGTAGACGAGACAGCTCTGCCACTTCAGTCCTGCCAGTACGGTGTCCATGACACGCTGGAAAGTTGCTGGCGCCGTGCATAGTCCGAAGGGCATCACCTTAAACTCGTACAGTCCATCCGGTGTGACGAAGGCTGTCTTCTCTCGGTCCCGTTCGTCGACTTCGATCTGCCAGTAGCCGCTCTTCAGGTCCATCGATGAAAAGTATCGAGAGTGGCGCAGCCGGTCTAACGTGTCGTCGATGCGGGGGAGTGGATAGACGTCTTTCTTCGTCACTGCGTTCAGCTGCCGGTAGTCCACGCAGAACCTAAGCGTCCCGTCTTTCTTCTTAACCAGTACGACTGGAGAGGCCCATGGACTGCTTGAAGGTTGAATTATGTCGTCGTTCAGCATCTCTTGAACTTGCTCCTGGATCACCTGCCTTTCTTTAACGGAGACTCTGTATGGAGATCGATGCACAGGGCGCGCGTCGTCCTCGGTAACGATGCGGTGCTTCGCAACGGCGGTTTGGCGCACCTTCGACGACGTCGCAAAGCAGTCGCGGTATTCGGCGAGGAGGTTAATCAGCTGACGTCGTTTCGGGCCCGGAAGCTTAGGGTCAATGTCGAGCTGCGCTGGCGACGTACTGTCTTGCTGAGGTGGCGAGGATTCGTCAGTAATGGCGGCGATTTCGGCGGAGTTTCGGAGTTCCTCGACGTGGCCAACGGCTGCACCTTTCGTGAGGTGTTGCGCTTCGTTTCGGAAGTTCGTCACGAGGACCACAGTGCGGCCATCCTGAAGTTCAGCTACTCCTCTTGCGACGCCTATTCCTCTTCCTAGAAGCAACTGGAGGCTTCCCTCGAGCAGAACTTCGCCGCAGAAAGCTTCGGTGATCCCGACAGGCACGAAAACACTCGACCGCGGCGGTAAGTTCACGTGACTTGCGAGGACTCGGACCGCGGATGACGTCGCTTTGGGTTCCTCCGGTGGTGAAACAGGTTTTCGTAGAGTTAACCGGTTTGCTCCGAGGTCGATGACGGCGCCATACTCGCAGAGGAAGTCCATTCCGAGAATAACGTCCCTCGAACAGTCTTGCAGAACGACGAACTTGACAGGGCACGTCTCACCATGGATCTCGACGCGAGCAGTGCATCTCCCGACTGGTGTGATGAGGTGCCCACCGGCGGTTCGTATTTGGGGGCCTTCCCACGGCGTTGTCACTTTTCGCAGGCGGCGAGAGAGCCTCCCACTCAAGACTGAGTAGTCTGCTCCGGTGTCCACGAGTGCCGATGCGTCGTGGCCGTCGATAATAACGTTTAGGTTGTTGGACACCGATGCAGGGGCGTCGTTGTGATGCGTAGCGTCGGGAGAGTGGGAGCGCTCCGTCGTTCTTGGAGGCTCTTTACTTCGGTCGTCTTCGGCAACGCCACCTCCAGGCGTTGCCGCACTTAGTTTTCCCGGCGACGCAGGGGAGACAGGCTCTCTCGGCGGGGTCGTGGCCCTGGAGACGCTGAACGTCTGGGCGACGGTGAGCGGGATTCACGGCGGAGAAGGCGGCGCTGAGGATGGCGAACTTCGGAGGTACTCCTCGATGTCGCGAGGGCGTTCGTCGTACCTTGGGCGTGGGTCGTTTGGGTGGAACCCGCGCAGCCCCAGTTGTCGGTAGGGGCATCGACGGTAAATGTGGCCGGCTTCACCGCAGTGATAGCACAACGGGCGTCGATCGGCCGTCCTCCACACGTCGGTCTTTCGCGGCGCAGCTTGTTCTGGGCGGACGTGCGCCCGATCTTCTTGGCGTCGGGAATACTGCGGCGCTGGAGGCTCACGTCGGGGTGGCGCCGTATACTGGTGAGCTGGGGGCGGTGGTCGTCGGGTAGCTGCGGCGTAACTCAGCGTCGGCGGTTCGGGAGTGGCGCCGACGAGAACTTCTGGCTGCAGCGCCTGATGAACTTCTTCCCGGACAATCTCGGCGATTGAGGGCGAAGCTGGGCTTGCGGCGGCAGGTAGAAGCTTCTGAATTTCCTCCCGCACGACGTCCCGGATGATCTCGCGGAGATCCGGGCTGTTGCAGCTAGAAGGCGAGAGTGCAGCGACGCCGGGAAGTCGCTGGTAGTGGGAGGTCCGTGATTGAAGGGCACGTTCGATGTTCGTCGCCTCGGTGACGAAACCTTCGACTGTTGTCGGAGGGCTGCGGACAAGACCGCCGAAGATGTTTTCCCTCACGCCCCGCATGAGGACGCGCAGTATTTTCTCCTCGGTGGCTTGAGGGTCTGCACGGGTACTCAGCCGCAGAACATCTTCCACAAAGCTCGTGACGCTTTCGTTGGGTGCTTGAAACCTCGACTGGAGAAGATCTTCGGCCCGCTGCCTACGATGCTGATTCATGAATGTCCGCTTCAGCTCGGTGACGCAGGTGTCCCACGACGTCAGCGAATCCTCATGGTTCTCGAACCAGTTTCTTGCAGTTTTCTCCAAGGAGAAGTAGAGATTTTGTAGGCGCTGTTCCGTAGTCCAACCGTTATGACGGGCTATGCGTTCATAATGTTGAAGCCAGTCCTCCACATCCTCATGGGCCTCACCATGGAATGGCGTCGGATTGCGTGGGGCGACAGGCATGAAGACGACGGATGGAGCGGTCGAGGTCTGCGGCGACTGGTTGTTCATCGTCGGCCTGTTTGACTGCTTGGTCCTGGGTGGCAAAAGTCCAAATTCCGGGTGTAGGCCTTGAATGCGGCGACTTAATCGGGTCTTGGTAGTGTCTTCGTCGGGTCGTCGTGGGCTTGCTGTCGGACTTGCACTGCGGGCCCTCGGAGGGGTACGCTGCAGGGACATGCAGTACCCCGCACCTCCACCAAAATGTCACGAATGAACAAGGTAGGAAACAAAGAATAACTGGGGAAACTGAAACGTTTAATAAAAGCGAACTTGTGCCCAAAATTAAAAAAAAAAATTACACCATCTTCCCGGGGGGACCATGGGGTGATGCGGAGCATCGTGTTGTTTCAGAGGAAAGAGTCAGTTGCGTGCTGACGTCGAGAGATGGCGCCACCGACTGACCTAGCGCCCTAGCGTTACCCCCTACGCTACTTCGTTTCAGCTTGGGTCCAGACGCAGGCGATGCTATAAGCGCGAGCTCCGGGCTTTCAGCGTCCATGCCAAGCACGCGCGCTCGTGCAGTGCAAGCACTGTCCAGGGCCACATGCTCGCGCTTGTAGCATCGGCTGCGTCTGGACCCAAGCTGAAACGAAGTATAGCCTTCGTCGCGGCTCGCGGCAGAGAAACTTGGAACGCTCGCCGTTTATTTTTTTTTTTCACACTTGAAGGAGGAGGGGACTAGAGGAGGAGAGTTGCGCGTGCGCGCGCGGTGTGAGGAGAAGCGAACGCACGCGCAGTGCACGCAGCTGGTAGAGAGAGCGAGCGGAGAGAGTAACGCGCAGCTGTTGGAGAGAGGGAAGGAGGAGAGTTGCGCGTGCGTAGTGCGAGTGCGGACTACGACGCCAAGGCCGCGGGACATAGGCCCGAGCAAGAGATGCTCCGCATTTAAAAGGAAACAGAAGATAACAGCAGAGCGTCGCGGGCGTCGAAGTCGGCGAAAGAGCAGAGTCGGAACGCTGGGGCGAAACTGACTCCGCTCGCCTAGCGGAGTCCCTTATAGTACCCTCGTAGGGTTTCTGGATCATCCGGTGTTGAACTTTCGGATGCGTAGAACATTCGAAACTTGATCAGACGAGAATGTTCTCAAACTTACGAGAAAGCACAAGTTGAAAGAATAAATAAAAAAATGACCGCATCTCCGCGTGGTGAATGATGTTGATTGAGGTGAAGCTCTGGTGGTGCTGATGATACTGATTTTATTGTTCATAGGTAGTGCTGATGGTGCTGATTTTTTTTTATTGCTCATAGGTAGTGCTGAGTTCCGGGTTGCGTTTAGACTTCATTTTTACTGCTTTATGGTCGGTGAAATGCAGAGCCAGTGGTTCTTCTAGCGGGATCAGCTTGGATCCGCTAGAAGCCGATGGAAGCGCATCTCCACGCTTAAGTCAACGGTCCATGTCAGAAAGAGAATGTGTGGTATGGAACATGGTTATATACGCATTTGAGCATTTTGACCGCAGCGCCCTCTCGTCTATAAACGTTGAGCCAATGCGTGCAAAGTTTAACGCGATTATTACGCATTTGACCGCAGCGCCCTCCCCCGTATAGACGTTGAGCGGCTACATGCAACGTTTCATCCATGACAGAAACCTCAGCTCTTGAGTTACTACCACATCTTAGAGCCCCTACTCGTCCCGCAGTCGTGGCCGAGTGGTTAAGGTGATGGACTAGAAATCCAGTGGGGTCTCCCCGCACAGGTTCGAATCCTGTCGACTGCGCATACATTTTTTTCTTTTATGTAAGCACGGACGCCGGTCGGATGGGACGGACGGACAAGGCTAGACCCTATACACCTTCCGCGCGACAGTCAAGCGCGGTAACCACTCGGCCACGCACGCGCTTGCTCGCCGACGCGCATGGCAGTATCACCGATCACGTCGCGTGATCGTACGCGCAGTTTTTTTTAGAAATATTTTCTACAACTCCTGTCATTATGACGTCATTACTGCAAAGACGAGTCGAGTGGACACGTCGGTATCAGAGCTATCCGTCCGTAGTCCTCGTTA
The DNA here is from genome assembly GCA_037355805.1 of Ixodes ricinus. Classification (NCBI taxonomy): domain Eukaryota; kingdom Metazoa; phylum Arthropoda; class Arachnida; order Ixodida; family Ixodidae; genus Ixodes; species Ixodes ricinus. Next base: position 43,634 of record JAZHYW010023743.1, read on the forward strand.
GCAACGATATAACAACCCGCCGGGTGCCTATTCTGAAGTGTGATATGTTAGCTTCGCTGAGTCTCAACAGCGGGGCATCTGTGTTTTTTATGGTGTGTATTTTTATAATTGACTTTCTTGTACTCTTGGAAGTTTCCGAGAGCATACTGCACTGCTACGCACTGGGAACATCAACAATTCTTTTTAACAGCTCAACTAAGGATAAGTGCTAACGCCGTGTTATGCTCTAATGGGCACGTGGGCTCAGTGCCCAAGAGGTGGATGGCTTTCTGCCGCTAGTATGCCCGGGTTTCACGGCCGTATGGAAGGCCTCAATACCGAAGGCCTTTATGAAATGCGCGTACTAGTTCACACCAAAAGGCACGTGCGAACTCGCGATTGGGGGCTGATAAAGGCCTTCGGTATGAAGTCCTTTTAAATACCCGTGAAAGGGCGGTATGAGACTGCATCATTATTGGGGCGCGATACCCTTCTCCCTTCTTATTGAAGAAACTGGTTATAAAGAGATATATTTCCCTCGATTGCTGGGAGCCTATATATCGCGCATCTTTGCGATCTAGGGATGCATAAATATGCCTTGTCAGCGCTCTTTCAACTTTAGTGAAGCATTGGCAGCCACTCTCGGGCTTCCAGTAGTTTCAAGCGTTCAGCAGATGGCAATTTGTTTTGATTTCTGGCGCTTGTGCTTCTACACAGGCTTGAGCGCAGACTGAGCCCGAGCGGCCGTTGCCCGGATGAATCTGGTCAAGGTGGTGGTCCTGGGCGCGCCCGCCGTGGGCAAGACGTCCCTCATCCACCAGTTCGTCTGGAGCGAGTTCTCGGAGGCGTATTCGCCGACCGAGACGCGGCGCATCTTTCACCCATCGGTGGTGGTGAACGGCCGCTTGTACGAGGCTCCAGGTGACCGACCTGCCCGTGGTGCCCTATAACTTCCCCGTCAACTCCTTCTACGGTGGTCCGACTTCCGCTACTACGGCCTCCGCAGCGCGTCCGCCTACGTGCTCGTGTTCGACCTGAGACGCCCCGGAGACGTTCCAGTACGTGAAGAGCATGAGGGATGGGAATGTTCGAGTCCGGGAACATGCAGGGGGTGCCGGTCATCGTGGTGGGAAACAAGCACGACCTGGGGGAGCCCCGAGAACACCGCGAGGTGGCAGGCCTCGTTAAGAAGCACTGGCGCTGCGGCCACGTGCAGTGTTCGGCCAAGTTCAACTGGCACCGTGACCATGCTCTTCCGGGAGATTGTCCGTGCCCTCGACGACCGCGGAGGTCCAGGAGCTCGGGGTGTCGGCGACCCTGCGAGGACGGATCGGTGCCGCATCCTGTGACGCCTCTAGAAGTTGGGCAAACACTAGGCGAACATCCGCTCGCAGAGGGATCTACAACTACTTGATGACAATTTTACACTGTCACTGGCACCAGCCAACAACGGGATTCTACGGGGGTGAATAGTGATCTCGGTCATCAACAAGCTTTATTTTTCTTTTTCTATATGTTTTTCCCTGAGGCCCACATTAGAAAGGGGACACTCTTGAGAGGTCCGGGAGCGGCAGCCGAGCATTTCACTGAGCGCAAGCTTCCGAAGAAGTTATCGCAAGTCCCTCGGCGGATGTTCGGCTGCCACTAATGTTTTTTAGGAGGAGTTCCCTTTCCGAAGTTCTTTCTGTCAGCTTTGACTATACTTTCGTGATTCGTTCAGATGGGACGCAGTTGTCGATATCAACGTCCCATGTGGGCGACAGTTCGCCAAGCGTTTTACCGCTCAAGTGGGTAGCCAAAGGCCACTCGATGATCCTGAGACGCTTCGGTGATGTCGCCGCTCAATGTGATTATCAATGAGCGCTGGATGGATGGATGGATGGTAACGGCTATACCCTTTGCAGCGGGCGGCAGCTTGCGCCACCTAGCCTAACATTTCATCTTTTTTTTCACTTGTATGGATTTTGCTATGAGCAGCTCTCTCCCCCCCCCCCCCCCCCTCTCTTTTCAAGTGGATTTATTTTTTACGCTGTGGCTAGCGTTACGTCCGGACGGAGCACTGGAAACGCGTATACCTAACCCTCCCCCCCCCCCGCCCTCCTCTCTCTCCCCCCGTGAACCTAGGGAAGGCGGAGATTTGGACGTAGCTTGGGTTACGTCGGACGTAACGCTAGACACTTCGTTTATTTATCTGTATTTTTTTTCTCCTTATCCTTCCCTAAGATCTCTTCCACCAATCTTCCAATCTCCTCTTAGTTACCGCAATTCTTTCCCTATCCATTCGTCCATCCATGTCCGGAAAACCCAGTGCCCCCTCCAACTCCGTAGTCATCCCCCCCCCCAAGAGGGTGGGACGAAGCCCCGTGCACCTTAAAATTACATGTTCTATAGTTTCTCTTTCGCGGCTGCATATGTCGCACAAAGTGTCTACTTCCTGGAATTTAGCCCTGTACTGTTCTTAGCACCCCCGTTCTAGCTTCCTCTACAATGCGACAATGTTGCTAGCAGCGTAGTTATTTTGGTTTGCGAACAATGATGACACGCTTCTCTCACGGTGGTACGAGGCCCCCCAGCGATGTTTGTGTGAGTGTCTGCGCGAAGTACATTTAACATCCGAAAGACATCCTGAACATCAACCGTCTAATTAGGAACGCTGGCGTGACCTATTTAGACATCCAAGTGTGAACCTTTTGTGGTGATTTACTAGTTGTAATTATAGTAAATGACTAGTGCATGCATTCTAAAAGTTTCCGCATCTCTACGTTCTATTAGAGCAGCAGGAATCCTATTAGCTGATGAAGTCAAAATATTTCCGACAAATGAAGTCTGCCACATGACACTGCGCATGACGTTTCACATGCTTATTTATATCAGTCTCACATTTCAGACTTCGTTTATAGGCTTTTATATTTAACGTTTTATTTATCGTTTGCATTATCTTCGCTTTCCGGACTCTCCCCGTCGGTTGCAGTTTAGTGGCTTTTCGAGTGCTTTGCTGGAAAGTACATGCATGAACATTTTCAAAGTGATCTGTGCTGTTCCTCGGATTGCCTGGGCCCGATGCACTCAGTTCTGTTTTGGTGGAGCTCGCGTTTGCCGCACGGTTTACTCTATCATAATAGCTCTGCGTAGCGTTGTGAAGTCATGGCAACGAACGCGTTGCTTTAGAATGTATATTCGTGGCCCGTGTTCTCGCGGAAACAGACCATTTTTAGAGGGTATGCTTTAAAACCTGCAGTTTTAACAGTGCTTCGAACTACCGGTGAGATTAAGTACAAGGACACTGTCTGTCGTACGCGGCCAAATTAGTGATCAGAAGACACATACGTTGGCAGATATGTGATGCGCCTCCAGGTGCGTAATGGCAACACAAAGATTTTCGCAAGGTTCCGCGTCAATCTACCTATACTCCGGGCTTAACTTTTCTAGCACTTAAGCTGACGGCTGTTCAAAACGTGCTCAGCAAACGTAGGTGGGGTTGAAAAAACTTTTCATTTACAGCGTTTTTGTGATGTAGCACGCTAAGACGATCGTAAGGGATACCCTTTTTTAAACTGTGTCCCTGTAAGCGAGGCTATAGAACCATAAATGGTTAAAAACTTATAAAATTGTACAAGACAGTCACGACTTATCATCTGATAACAGAATTAAGTTACCTTTCCAGCCGAAAGCTGAAAGAACAAAATGATACGGCAATGACCTCCAGCTTTCTTAAAAACAACAACAACAACAACGTTAAATAAACTTTTCGAAATTCAGAACTCGGGAAGCGTCGAGGAAGTCAGGTACTCGAAAGTATACGGAAAATGCTTGTTGCAGAACGGGAGATGAGCAGGAGCATCGATCTTGCGAAAGGGGTTCTTACACATCCGCGGTGCTCACAGTTCCTATTAAAATCACGTTTGTTTCTAAACAAGGAGTCGATGCACGTAGTCGCCCAAAGGATCGGAAACACGAAGATAATTTTAGTCGTTGTGCCTCCATCGCAAACCCACTGCTTTGAGTACGTGTACACGCTCCAAAGGTATCAGATCCCGAAAACTTACCGGACGGCAAACACAACCTCGCGCTTACGGCGGGACAACGGAACTTTGTTAAACGACTCCCTCGACGCATGATTTGCAATGACGTTACATCGAGGGCCGTTCTGGGTGCTTTGCTGCCGAGCGAACACCTCTGGCAGCATATTTTCTTGGCAAGAACAAGAGGAAATGGTCACTGGACCGGTGCGATGACATCACACTCAAGCCATCGAACATCCTATCTAGACGCACCGTACCAGAGACACTGCATGCAAAAGCTACTTGCTGACCTTAAACAAGTACCAGATAGCCGCACTCATGTTCCGAATGTGCGCTGAAACGTCCAACGAGCGCTGCTGCTGCAAGCGATCAAAGTGAGCCATTTACGAGTTTCATGGCGTTTCCGCGCTACCGAGGAGGTGACAAACAAAGGCGTTTCTCAGCTCAACCGTTATCCCCAAAGGGTCACGAGATCGCCTCCAGGTGGCTGAAATGGCGTCGACCAGCCGCCCGGGACGACTCGGCTGTCCGGGGGCAGAGGTTGCCAACTGTTATTCCGATGAAGCAATCATTAGTGTCCTTTTTAATCAGTTCAACTAATCAGAGGGGCCATCGATATCGCGCCCTAGTGGTCGTGTAGTCCGGATGCAAAGCGGGTGGAGTAAAACACAAAAAAGTGCGTTGCAAAGGGCGTGCGCCCCTCTTCCACTGAGATCGAATAACCGTTGTCAAGTGACAGCTCACTCCGTCTTATTGGTCCAACTTTTTAAAGATGGGGATCGCAGTGCAGCGTACACTGCGCAGATCCTGGAGAGTCCGTTCGCACTTTTCTTTGACCTTCGCCTGGGTTTTCTCGCGAGTACTTCTCGGGAATTAAGGAGACCAATAACGGCCAATGAAGGGGCTGCAAAAACCTGTCAGCAGAAAATTGAACCCTCACATAGAGCATGACCTGTCGCAAATAAAATGCCACGTTGAGTACCTTATTGTACACTTTTGTACACTACATTATTATGACAAAACGGTTTTATGGCGTTATTATTCGCCCTTCGTAGACTGCCGTGATTGGATCCCTTCCTGAGAAAAAGTTGACGCGCATTCATTTTAGTGAGTGTGTTCTAATGCGGAATACCTCTGGTGCGGATTTGTACTGGTTTTGGAGCGCTATTTTGTTGATATTTGCTCGCGCACTGTAAGCGCTCGCTAACATTTACCGCTCTAAAGGCACAAGCAACTGCGTTGATTTAAACCTGCACCATCTGCTCGCTGCAAATGCTAACTAATCTTGCAAGGATTTGTTGACCCATCACGCAATATTCCCAAGTCTGCATCTTATGCAATGGACTGCCTACCTGAACGATCGTTTGCATTCCTTACACTCAGCATCAAGCGAAAATTCAATCCAAGCGATGTTTTGATGCAACTTGTTCTCTGTAGGCTATGTCGCCGATGGAAGTAATAAAATATCGCAAAGAGCTGCGCAGTCATGCCTAGTTGCTTTTCTGGCGCACCAGCCTCGACAGTGTCAGTTTCCGACCCTGCATGAGCAGTTGCGGCCGCATGCGTTTGGCGACATCGACCGCACGTAAGAGTGGTAGATATGACGTTCGATTACCAGCACCGCCGGTTTCGATGCGGATGGCTGCTCTGCCGACGTGGGTACTTATCATCCCAGCTCCAGATGTATGTCGGGACCCTGGATTGGCAACCGGAGAAGCAGTGAACTCGGGGTTTTCGATGTATGAATATTTTTTCTTTAGGAGCGCAGCTCTTAGACGCTCGTTTCCAATTTTAACGGCGTCGCCGTTGGCGAAACCGCGCGTTGCGGTATAGGACGTTTCCTCTAATAACGCGACATGTGACATCTCGTGTGACGTCAAGATGGTCGAAGTGACGCCACGTAACGTCGCCCTCGTGACGTCACATGGCGCCACAGATTTAGGGGGAATACTTCCCCTCTAAACTTGGCGGGGAAATGTTCCGCTAGATTTAACGGGAAAATTTTCCGCCAAATTTATCGGGTAAATATTCCCGCTAAATATAGCCGGCAATTTTTTCCGTTTAATTTAGCAAGGAGATTTCACGCAAAATGTAGCGGAAAATTTTCCGCCAAAGTTAGCGAAGAGTTTTCATGCAAAATTTAGCCGGAAAATTAGCGAAAATGTCTCGCTAAATGAGAGGGAGCAGAGAGGAGGAGAGGGGGAGCAGGGGCATGCCTTCCCCTCGTATCCTCCCCTTCTCCTCCTCAAGAGCTGCGCTCTAATTCGGCATTACAGATAATTGTAAACGTTTTCATTTTTTGTTTCCTAATTTCCCTCGTTTTGTGTTTTTCTTATTTCTTTATTCACATAGGTGTTCAGAATTTTTTTTTTATAAACACAACACATTGGACCTTTGTAGAAACATCGGTTCGAGGAGTATATGGTTCTAGTGCCATCCCCTCTTCCTTCTGGCCGAGCAGAGAGGGAAGATGGTTTCTTGTGTCGACTTCGGGGCAGAAGATAACCCACGATGTGGACAAAGGCGAGCTTCCTGAATACCAGCTGACCGTAGAGGAAAAGCGAAGGAGAGAGAGAACAGTACTCACACTGCTGGACTATCAAGTTCCGTTTAATGAAAAGACTTTCTTTCTCGCACTTTCCGTAGAAGTAACTTATTCTCTCGGATAATCCAGCAGTCGTAATGGCGCGTTCGACACTGGAAGCGGATCCGCGAACGCGAAGCGGATCCGCGTTCTCAACCGCAAAGCGGCTGAGATCGAGCGGTTCTGAGCGCGTTTCAGCTAACCGCTTTGGGACCGATTTCCTCCCAACCGCTTTTACGAACCCGCAAACCGGCAACCAATCAGACGCGACGCTGACGTGACGTCAGTGTCTTCAATGCAAGATGGCACCTGCCGCTGGCGAGGCGTCCAGGCGATAATTAAGTAAATGGGCGGTCTCATTGTGGAAAGCGCATTTGCCGCAGCGGACAGCAGACAAATCAACGGAGAAACGTGATGTTCACGTCCGTCACTGAATCCGCCGCGAAAAGATTGACTCGCAATCTTAACGGGCTTCGCACCGGTGATTTGGTTCGGGTAGAGTTTGTTTATTATTCCGGGTGCCACAGCCCGAAGCTCGCTGCCTTGCTAGTCTCTGCCCGTAGAACGTGGAACACGCCCTGATCGACCGAAATGTCAGCTTTTGTACCCACTAAGATAATCGCGTAACTATTGAAAGCTTGGACACCGTGCATGACCACCACAAAGGCCGATAGAGACGTCGTGAGCCTGATTGCTTAGCCAACGCAATACCGCCGGAGCGGGCAGGGTTACCTGCGCTAGCTCGACCCGGGAGGAGTGCTACTAACCAAAAATAAATAAAGGGAACATACTCAAGAAATAAAGTGTACGTACCAGAGGATGCAGACGTAATCCTGACGGCGTTTATTTGAGCTTAACGTCAAACAAACAGAAGACTCGATCGACGTTCGAGTGACGAGAGGAGAGTCCGCCACCAACAAGTACGACCGGCTAAGCACCAGGAACACATTCCCCGCACACGGTCCACCTCACCGTTCCCCAACTTCGAAAATGATAAGAGCGAACAGCAAGGGGAGGACACTGGCCCTCTTTCCCGAAAACAAGGTCAGCTATTCATGCTGGAAGGGTCCCCTTCGAAAGACTTCGAAGAAAAAGTCGGGGGCATCCTGACACAGGTCAACAAGGCGCGCCCTAGTTGGAGGAAACTGCTTACGGGCGAAGCGAGGAAGCGCAGGCGGGTTTCGCAGCTCCATCTCTCTTTTTCGCTGCCACGGAACTCGTGATGCGTGCGAGACATCCCGAAGAAAAATCTTTAGGGTGCCACGTAACGCAGTTTTGGACCTGGGATCAGTGGATCAAAGTGGATTTTGGATTGTAAAACGGGGTTGCCAAACGGAACTCTCGAAAAGATCACGCGCGTGATCGCGTGAAGCCTACAACCGCCTCTCGCCAACCCGCCTTCGCACCTCAGTGGCGTGTCTGAGCAGGGTCGCTCGCGAACCGCATCCGCAACCCTTCGCGAACGCGGGTCCATACCAGTGTGAATGCGCCATAAGTCTTTCTTTTCTCCTCTCCTTCGCTTTTCCTCTGTGTTCAGCTCAAACCAACCAGCTCAGCTCCAGACAGTCACAACAAAGGCGAGTTTGGGGAGTCGTATCTAGGTCACAGCGGCTCAATGGGTGAACAGGATGTAGCTAACGTTTTGGGTGTGGAACGGGTTGGAGGCCTTGCGCGCGCGTTGTTTTCTAGGAACTTAGTCTCGAACCCCAGTCGAGTGTCTAGGTGGCAGCATGTTCGCCAAGGGATATTTGTAGATTTGCGTTGCTAGTGGGAGTTCGTGCGGGTCACCAGGCGCGGACGAGCGCAGCGGAGGTCCCTCAATCAGCGTGCGACCTACGAAAAGTCCTTTTTGCTCATCTTCACTCCCCAACCATGCAATGGTTGTGCGACAGCCAAAGTGTACAGCCTTGAAAGACAATTAAGACTTGACTGAGCTTGACAGAATAACAACAGGTAGACACTTTCATGTTCTGCCCAGTCAACGCACTTGCTCTGATGAAGGAGGAGACTACGGAGCTGTTCAGAAATTCCCCAAAATGACTCACCTACAGCAAAGACTCCAATATGTGAAGCTAAACCAATCTCAGAAATGACACCTCTGTGAATTTTTTAGTTTCAAACACAACTTGAGACCGAGGAACACGAAAGGTGACACCAAGGGAAGAGAAGGAGAACATATTATCTGTCAGCTTAAAGTCAATGGATCCTGGGAAAGTGGTGCGGTACTCCCCTGCAGTGTTGGAGATAAGACGTTACAAGAAACAGCGACGCGTTACGTTTTTTGGTAAAGCGTAACGTACTCATTGCCCCACTAAAACATTAACGGTAACGTACTTACGTCTCTTATTTGAGTAACGGGTAACGAATTTTGTTATGATTACTTTTCTTCCATTTTAAAAAGTTACATCAATCTATTCTCATTCTTCCGCTAAGCCTCGTGGTGTTTTTAGCATTTTACGTTTTTCTTTGTTTTTTTACGCGAAATTATTAGGTGAAACCATAAGAAGGATAAAGTAATTATGTTGAGTTTCTGCACTGAACATAACGTTTCTTGAAATATGGCGCTCATGCATATCTGTAACGTCAAAAGAGTAAGACGGGTTATTTTGTAATTCAAAAAGTAACGCATTAATTTTTATCACTTACGGTAACGCGTTCCTTTTATTTTGATGCGCGTAGAACCGATAAGGTCACCTTCTTTTATTGCAGAAGTGAAGTAAAACATGTTCACGTTCTTTTTTTCTGGTAACGCGCCTACACCGCACGATTCTGCCACTGACGTAAACAGGTGTATGCCGACGATAAACTCGCAGTGGGTTGGTTGATGTATCTACCACGTAAATGCATTTCGCTCCTGTATCTGGGCTTGCCGGTGCCAGCTCGCCACGGGTATCATCAACGGGACGAACGAATGAATTCGTTACTGAAGATATTCGGTTACTCTATTCATGACGGGATGTCGTCAGGGAGCTTGGCAAATCGAAATAAATTGTATGACCCACAGGTGCTTATGGCGCCGAGATTTCTCTACATGTGCTCCGGCCTTTCAACGCTTGGCTACCCTCACAGGGCAGTAATAATGACATTATATAATGAAACCTGATAATTAAATTACTTTTTTGAGTAATGAGCAATAACAATGAATTACTTCTCTAGGCTAGTAATTTAGTAATGTATTAGGTACTTTTTTAGGCAGTAATTTACAGAAGATTACTTATTACTCTTAAATTACTGACCTAAGTTGAAAATTCCCGTTTGCAAGCTTTAAAGAAAAAAAGAGAAAATTATTTGCATGGTGAAATGGTGTGAAGAGCATCAGGAAATAATCGACAGCCGCCTGAGCGCAAAGCCTCGCACGAAGAGCTGGACAGACGCACAAGGAGGGCTGTAAAGGCGATGAAGAAACTTACGTGTAGACATCGCTTTGAAACAACAGCTTCAGGCTCTCCAGGCGATGAATTCACGACGTCGCTCTGTCCGTGAAATTTATTCACCCCTAAGCCAGCAGTGCTGTGGGCTGCAAGCCAGCCGACGATGAAGACCTCACCGTCTGTGTCCGTCCCTTTCTGCGCGTGGGTATGATCGGAAAGCGTGGTTACGGCGAACGATAGACGTAGCGACTGCTCCAGCAACGCATGTAGCTGCGATTTCATCCTCTGGCTGACAGGTGCGTCAGCTTAGGGATAAGCAACTCATGGGCTTCTAAGGCGACGGGCACAACACCAGTGAGCTAAACATATTTAAAACTTGAGGTGGGACAAACAGATCCCAATGCCGCACTTTCGTAAACAGATTCAGTATGGCTTCGTTGTGTCAACAACAGACGATCGGAATATTGCATGATTTAAATGCCTTGTCAAAGCCCCAGAACGTTTCGTTAGTCACTAAATTTAGAAGCAGTACCGCTCGCGGTATGCCTCGCAGCCCTTCCCTGGGAAGTTGTTTCGGAATAATCAGGCGATGCTTCGTTGTTTGGTTTAACGCCGAGACTTCTGCTTGTAATTATCTTGCCCTTTGTGTGACAATGCGCAAAAAACTTGGACTCTTCAGGTGTTCGGAAAAATGCTCCTGAAAACGTTTCTCGGCAATGCAGTGGAGGGTACAGGCACGCGACCCTCTCCCATTTTGAGCGCTGAATAAAGCTGTGCGCGAGCTCTTGTCCTCCGCCATTTTCCAAGAAAAGTTATCGCGGTATAAACGTTTTCTGCTTCCTTAATAGTTTCTTAGTTATCGGAAGTTCCGTATCTGGTATGCGGGACGAAAAAATAATAAAACATTTTACCTGGAATATGTGAAAAAATATGAGGCAAAACAGAATGTGCAACGTCATGAATTTATCGTAAACACCCTCCAGTGCAATGGAGATCTAGCGATGTTTTACCGCATACCGTGTTGACGTTCAAGATGGCTGCGCCTTTGTGGAAGAGGTGTATAGTGCTCTCTCGGGAGAATGAATTCTGATTCGTCAGGCGGAAGGAAACATTTTACGTGACGACTCCGCGTAAACGAGCTGCCATTGCTGACAACAAAACTGGCCCACGGACTACAGCACCTGCACAATCAGGAGAAGACGAAACTTATCACCCTTTTGATGAGAACCTTCACCATTGAACCGACAGCGAAACGGTCATGTCTTTCACAGGTCACATCCGGGAAGAGTGTTATCGTCAGCTTAGCTGCCGGGTGCGTGTGCGCCAGAAAAACCACTGTTGGCGATATGGTTCACTTTGAGGCACGCAGAGGTTGTTGCGATTGACAAACAGGAAGATCTGAGTTTAGTACATATAGACTAACTGAACTCTTTGACGTCACATCACTGCGGTGGCGCTGCTGTCGGCACTGCGCATGCACCAGCATATACTTCTCGGATCTGGTTCCTGCACACGCGCTGGGGGCCAACAAGGGCTTGTTTTGTAAACACTGTTTGGTTGTCCAATATGATAAAATGAGCGCAATTAGTGTGAGTATTCACAAGTAATGTCAAAAGTAATTTCAAAGTAATTTTATTACTTTTTGAAAGTAAAACCAATGGTGTCGTGCTAACCTTTGATCTGCGGTAATTTGTAATGTATTCATTACATTTTCTGCAGTTTTCAGGAAGTAATTAGTATTATTAATTTAATTACTTTTAAGTAATTTTGCCATCTCTGGCTTTGTAGAAAAAGCAGGCGAGTCAGTTCTCCAGATCTCCGCAATCGGCGCTCAGAACCAAACCAGGAACGGAAACGGTCGCCCCATAAATCACGCTCTCAAATGTGAGCCCGCGACGAAGCTCTCCGCCTTCATTGTTCTCATCACCAGAATAACGAAGAGGAGTAAATCGACCTCTGTTGATTCGTAGTTTTAAGTCGCTGCCTTGGTCTTTGCGCTGTTTCACTGGACATTATACAGAATGCACCGAAGTGGAAGAAGAAGATCATCTGGGCGTAAGACGTGTTTCCCATCGTCGGGGGTGTACAGCCTGGATGGCCAGGTCCGCCAGCAACGCAGGCGGTCATGCTTCATCCGGGGGATATGCGGCTCAAATGGAGCAGGCGAAGATTCCACGCCGGATGGGTAAATTCACTCATCGTGCAAAGTGCTACTGCGTTTTGTACAACATCTCAAAGCCAGTGGGAAAAACTGACCATCAACAAGGAACAGAAGCCATGTGGGTCATTCCCGGCGCGATTTACACCAAATAGCGGCCTCATGGAACATGCCCAGCTCAACACCTGAGAAGAAACACAGCAATGAACGATCTGTCGCTGACCATGACGCCTACAACAACACTCGCGACCTTCAGAACCGTTCTCCGGATCTGAATTCCAAGCACTTCAACTCCCGCTTCGACTTCTGAGAGAACGACCCTCCTTGGAATGCATCGACCTCATGGGGCCCTGACCATCCTGACGCTAATTTTCGACATCCAGATCGTCCCAGCTATCAAGCTAGTAGCCCCAACAAACGTTCTGAGCCTGGGAAAGCTCGGCGGAGAAGCTAGCGGTCTAAACAGACGCGGGTTTTGCGACGCTCCCAGACCAACTTGCTACAGTCGCAGTGGCAATACCGAAGCAGATTCACTGTTCCAAACAATTGCCGAACAGCGCCTCTGTAAAAGGTGGCGAACTCAGGAGAAGCGTCCAATATGCAATTTGAGCAATTAACAACGGCACAGCCATTAGTGCAGAAAACTCTGCGTTTTGACTAACTCATTCTTACTCGCTCGCCGAGTGCAGAAACAGGAACAGCCGCACAAAAATAAAACCATAAAAGGGTGGCCTCAGCTTTCTCCTGTGAGGTACAAAAGTCAGCTGTCCTGGGCGCCCGCCAGCTTGTTACCGGTACGCATTACAAGTAATCGGTACTGTAATCAGTGCCCCCAAATGGTGTAATCAGTTGATTACTTTTATTAGGCAATGGCATCTGAGTAATCCTGGATACTTTTTTAAAATGTAAAATTACTTGTAACCGTGCAATTTTTCACCAGGACACCCCCCACTCCCGGCACACGCTTTTTTTGTGACATAATAAAAAATAAAACTGACTTTTTTTTCAGATCGAGAAAAAAGATTTTGCGGAGCTGTGGAAGGCGAAAGGTCAATCTCTTTCTTTAATGTGCACGGTTTTACTATGTGGAATCTTCGTTCTTTTTTCTTCTCTTTTTCGAGCTGGGACTGGGTAGTGAGAGTTCAGGGAAACCACAGTGCATGACAAAGGCCATTCGCAACTTCCGGCCTATAAGGGGGGCGCTGCTGGTTGCCCCTATCAAAATGGCTGTCATCTGGATGATCGTCGTAGAACAGCGGTACGAGGCTCGGTCTGCGGCTGCGTAAAGTAATTCTGGTTGCTATGTACGGAGCAGTATTGGCAGCCGTTATTTTTTCACGCCGGAAAGAGAAGGTGTGGAAGGCAAGCCCATTTATTATAGGGCCGATCATCCAGGGAATTTGCAGGGGCGCGATTCTCTTTTCATGATGCCACCATCGCTGAAAGTTGCGAACCTGGATGGGAAATGTAGCTTTGTGAGTCCTTCGTTCAAACTAGCCCCCTCACTTTACACAAGTAAAAAAAAAAATAAAGAAATCCGCTGGGGTACCCACTACTCGCAGCCCGTAGAGCAGAACCGAAGAATGCCTAAAGCGGATGCAAAGAAGCAACGACAAAGAGCCTTTGAAATATTTCTCCATTTCCCCTACATTGGTCTTTGTGACAAGCAATCATTCGAGTTGAGAAGTGGTCGGGGCGATCTCTTCCTTGTTGGATCTCCCCCACATGACCGTTTGAAATCATAGACTGCTGCTCTTTTGTATAACATGCGACTCATCCACATGTGCATAATAAAATAAGGCAGCGCAAACTGAAAACGACAACCATTGTAAGCTTAACAAGATCTAGAACCTCCTCCGCTTCCCCCCCCCCCGCACTGGCAGGTGCCTGAAATCGTTGTCTTCAAACGAATTCTATGCTTGTCGCATTGTGAGAGTGCAACGACCACAAAGAGAGGAGCCAGTTTTTCTTCTTCAATACTTGTACCGTCGCGAAATATAGGTTGGAAGTAGTTCATTGTTACAGGCGCTGAATGTGTCTTCACAATAAAGTAATCGGAAAAGTAACGTTGCGCTAACGTATCTCCCATTACTTTTGCCGTCAAATAATCAAGTAATCTAATCGAATACTTTTTAGCCAAGAGTAATGGTATAATCGATTACTTTTTTGAGTAACGTGTACAAGACTGGCGCCGCCGCAGGCGTAACGAGCAATCAGCGAGCCTACTCTGCAGCTCGCGCACTACTAGCTACCTCCGCGAGACCTCCGTGTAATTTTCCATGATCACACGGCACGCAGCATCTTCCACCCGAAGAGGACGAAGACGAAGACGACTATATTCGAGTGCCTTCATACACACGTGCGCTTTCCCTTTTCTGTACCGGCAAGGCCAAACAACAAATCAAACTTCGTCCCCGTAATACGCTGAAGGAACATCTTCATTATCTCAATTTTTCTTGCGCAGGGCTTTGGACGGAGAACGAGGGTAACTCTTATAGCCTCACGTCCCCTGAAACAACAAACGGCGATTTTTGTCGACGACACCACAAGTTCCAGCATCGCCGATACTGTCCCACGCAACGACAAAACTGCAGCAATCGCCGACACGCGCCGACAAACGATCGACGACGGACGAGTTCGCATGCTGTCGTTGGACTTGAGCGCAGCAAGCCTCCGCTGAGGAACATCTCTCGGAGACAAGGCAATATCCTGCCTCGCCTGCTTATGCCCGAACATGTACACGTTACCCCAAAAAAGTAACTAAGCCTGCGTTGCCTCTGTTACTTAGCTGAAAAAGCCCCAATACATTACTCGTTACCGATTCTGAAAAAAGCATAAGTTACGCAAAGACTTTTGCAATTGCTGACATTAGCCACAACTGTTTTAGTTTCATGGTTTATTGTTTTCTTTTATTAGTCACGTTCCGCCAAGCAGTAGCACACTCCCAAAGTTTCCCCGCTTCCTTGAAATACACTTTCGGCGACGCTGAAGAGTTGTTCCATAACACCTCCAGAAGGAACGACAGTGTTGTCCTTCAGCAAGAGCTGGTGGATCAGAATTTCCTCTCTATTGTCTTTACTCTCAACTTCAGGTCGAACTTAACAAGCGGTATGTGCCTTCCCGCGTTGGCAACCTCCCAAGTTTACATTCGGTCCGTACCCGGTTCTAGAAGGTTCAACCAACGAACAAGTGTTCGCTGGGTGCGAGACATTCAACTGCGGGGAGTTCAGTACAGCAACGCGTTTGTCGCTGGACACGTCAGTCGAACTGTTCGACTCACGTTTTCCCGGCTTGATGCTATACCTATCATACTGTTTAGTTGTTTTTCAGTTGCCACCACCGTTCTCGATATAGACGCATAGTCAGGTTCGGTAAAAGCAAGACCATTTAAGCGGTGTTGTACGTTACTCTTCAAAATTAACGAAATACCGTTACTCGTTACTTGGCCTTAAAGTAACCAAGTACGTTACTCGT